>JAQFVV010000896.1:0-169331 GCA_028023455.1 Epiperipatus broadwayi | reverse complement strand
CCAGTCGTATTTCACTTAAGCAAGTTTAAAAACAATAAACGCATGGTATTATTTCCTTTAAATAAAAGTTTTCTCTTATTTTGTGCATTTAATAAATTAGGTAAAGCGGGGGGGGGGGCCCCCCCCACAAAACACATAGCATTTTTGGGATCCAAAAAAAAAATAGACTTCTAACATAGATGAATATTTGACTATAGACGATAAACATACACAATATTTTTTTTTATTGACGATACTTGTATACTTATTAGCTAGCTTACTTATTTATTTTTTGTTGTAATTTTCTGAGATTTTATTATGATAATAACTGCAGTCAATTTACATGTTTCAGGAAGTTCAAATAATTCCAACTGATGTATAATATAATATTTCATTTAATTTTAATGATTAAGTCACTAAGATATTTGGTTTTTGTTCATACTCTGTGAAATTTATAATTTTTTTTTTAATGGTAACTTCTACGTAAGAACGCTCCTATATAACTTTTCCTATATTTACTCTGAGAAAGTTTATATTATTTTTTTAAAAAAAAAAATATACAGGTGCATAATTTAATCTTATTTATCATTATTATTATTTCCAGACAATTCTTGGTGAATAAAACATATTTTAACGTATGTAACTACATTATTTGTAAAGGCAGACAATATTGAGAAAGAGCGCGGAAATGTTTCTAGTTGATTTTCCTTGGTTTCAAAATATTTCTTTCAATTATTATTATTTTTTTTTATACCAAGAAAATATCAATAAATGACATAAAGTTAATAAATAATTAATTTTTTCTTGAAATCACTTTTTTTTTCCTTAATTTAGATATAATATAATTTTTCGTGACTTTTTTAATAACATCCTGTCATTTTTGAACTTTAGCGCAAGACAATAAACTTTTAAGTATAAAAAGGTCTTAAAAGTAGTAGATAAGGTAATGAAAATCAGCATATCTTTATCAAAAAATTTAGCCACACATTATATTATTAAAATTTTACTTTGATTACATTTATTTCTGCAAAAATAAAATGAAAAATTTTGGAGTTGCTCAAATTTCGAGCACTGTTCCTTCCTTGAAAACTAAAAAGCAGACTATCTTTTTTTCCAAAAAAAAGATCTTGATTATGAAATTGGGTGTTTCTGCTTTGTTGTTGTTTTTTTTTTACTTTAGCGACCTCTTCCAGAAAAATAATCATTTGATTATAACATAAACAAAAGAAAGGAAAAACTTTTTACAATCATATAGTTTTCAGTATTATTTACCTGGATTACAAAGTAATTTGACAATATAAAAAAATAATAATAAATACATTAAATTAACAGTCAGTGATGTATAATTCTTTAAACATTTTTTTTTTAATTTCTTTTTTACAAAAACAAATTACCAGAAGTTATTGTGCTTTATGATAAGACACTCATCAATTCTCCCCTCTACCCATCCAAAATCAATTACTGTTTAGCTTTTATACCATATTAATTTGCTCTAATTATTAATATCTCAATTAAATTATTCATGTTCTTTCTTAAAAAATGACATTGAGTTAAAAAATCTATTAGTTATTCACCCAAAACATGCCAAAGTGAGTGAATAGCATACTTAATTAATCAATTATTACTATTGTTATTTTATCTTTTTATTTTTTAAAGAATAGCATTGTTTTCCCTGCAGAAATAATGCCAAGTAAAAACCAAGTGTCAATAACACTAGGTTACAATTCTCCCACCGTTATAATAAATAAAAATAAAGGAATATATACCTTTTTAACACTTGCTAAGTGTATTACTAAGTTTATATCATACTTCTTTCTTATGTCAATAAATACAGTTTAAAGGATTTAATTTTGCTTAGGATATGGTAGTAAGCTTCAGGCATTATAGGTACTCTTGTTGCATCAGGGTTGAGACCAAAAAGGCATTCTCACCCACTTGTTTCACAATTTCATAGGGGCCTTCATAAAGATACATGAATTTTCTATACATATGTTTCCGGAGATTACTCACATGGGGAGTTCTAATTAAAACAAAATCATGGACTTTAAAAGGATGTGGGCTGGTTTTGGAATAACGAGTGCGTTTATCACCCATTTTTTAAGGTTAATTCTGGCCAGTGCTTGGTCATGTTCCACATTAATATTTTCCACTATTACGGGTAACGGTGTTTTGATTAGTAAAGGTTCAGGTCTACCAAAGTGCAGCCAAATTGTAGACATCCTAGTAGACTCGTTAATAGTTATATTTATATAATTAATCATGTGTGGCAACTTATTTAACCCACTGTTTGTGATCCCTCTTCCACATATACTTGAACAACCTACTTATCTCCACGTATGATTCTTTCACTTGGATTGGATTGGGATTTCTAATTGAGTACATGATATGTTGAATATTTTGCTTCTTTACCCACTTTTTCCATGTACCAGAAGTGAATGCAGGTGGCTCTGTAAGAATTGAAGCTGGAGCTCCCATGAATGGAATTTGGTAACTTTTCAAGCACTTAATAACATTTTTAGCATCTGTTTTTGAACTGGGTAAGCAGAGACATATTTGGTAAAACGTCATACATCACAAGAACAAATTTTACTGTTGAAATTTGGTGGAAGTGGTCCATAAAGTTCAGTGCTCAATAATTCATTGGGCTGACTGGGCAGTATGGGTTGAAGTGTTCCCACATACAATTTATTTTGAAACTTAGTTTTTAAACAAATCTCACATTCCCTAACTCTACGGGCAATGGATTCAGACATCTTATGAAAATAAAAATGCTTCTTAATAATAGGTTCAATTTTCTGAATTCCATAG
Source organism: Epiperipatus broadwayi (assembly GCA_028023455.1). NCBI lineage: Eukaryota > Metazoa > Onychophora > Udeonychophora > Euonychophora > Peripatidae > Epiperipatus > Epiperipatus broadwayi. The sequence goes on along the minus strand of JAQFVV010000896.1, from coordinate 166,544 downwards.
TGTCCATATTGGGTGTGAACATAATCTCCTGCGAGGTCCTTTATAATTTAATGCCCCGCTACTTTTACTACCTTTTATATTTTTCTTTGGTATTGTTGGGATACCACTAGTAGAAGGCTGATTCTCATTCAGAATTCTACTCTTAACTGTTGGCCTACTGAGGTGGATATTCTGTCTACCATAGGGATTCATCCTATAATATCCTTTTTCTCTAACTAACTTCCTCCTTCCCATATGTGACCTATCTGTGAAATTGATATTACTCACCATCGGATGGGTGTCTCTATCTACCCTAAATTCTCACTATCAACACTCCTATCACCGGTCTCTAATGAATCTAAAAATTTCCTAATACCTCTTCTATTGGTATGTCTGTTTAAAAGCAACCAAGATCTGCTTCTAAGTAAGTCTCGGGCAGATTATGGTGGAATTATTCGCATAATCCGTGTCTCAGATAAAGGATAAGCTGTCATGGTTTTCAATTTGACGGCCTGACTCTAAAAAACTGAGGCAAACTACCTTATTTATATGATATCTTTCCTGAGATATCTGATATCTCAGGTTATCTTGGTGGTCTTCCCCCCAAAAAACTGGCTAACATAAGATATTTGAAGTCTCCATATGTTTCTGGTTTAATAAATAATGATTGCCACCAGTCTTTAGATGCTGCACACAAATGGTTAGCGGCAATAGGCAATCTTTTCTATCTCAGATAAATGACATAAGGTGAATAATCTCCTCCCAGATTCTGGAGATACCGTGGTGGATTCTCCAGATATTCACCTCTAAAAAATTTTATTTCTAAGAATTTTAAGGCCATGGAGCTATTACTTTCTGGCTCTAGCATGACTTTACTTCTAGCCTCATTTAATGGATCGTATTTTGATTCTACTGGACTAATTACCATATGTAACTCAGATATTACTTGGTTATTATCTTCATTATTTGTTTCCTTTACTTGAGTTTCAGATAAACCTTTACTTTGAACAACTTTTTTACTTTTTGTAAAATTATCCCTATTATAGTCTATAGCTTGCATTCGACTCTCTAATTCTAACTTATAGTTCTGCCATTCACAGTCTATTCTCTTTGAACTATCTTTTAGGCCTACATTTAAGTGTTTAATCTGTTGTTCCAATTGGTTAATAGTTTCATCTTTATCTATCCCGAATTTATCTTCTAACCTTTGATAGACTTTACTCTCACACTGAGACATTAATTCCCTTATTTCATCTTGGAGATTATTATGTAATAGCTGTGCATTACTCTTTATTATATCATTAAAATTTTCTACTCTTCCCATAACTTGACTTAGCTCACTTTCTAGATATTGATTAATCTCACATTGGGTTAACTCTTGAGTTTCTAGTTTAGCTATTAATCTGGTAATCTGGCTCTGACATCCTTTCACTACATTGTCAGGTGCTAGAGTTATATTTTTAACTTCCTCTTTCAAATTACTAACTTCACTTCTAGCACTGTCTAATTCTCCCTTAATTGATTCAACTCTATCCTGAACTTCTCTTTGAAATACTACTGTTTCCTTTTGATAATTTCTTATTTCCTGTACTTCATTGTTTAATACAATATATTGACTTTTAAAGACCTGCTGGATAGCCTCAATCATATTTTCTGCCCTTTCAGAATTTGTTTCGATCTCTTTCCTTATTCTTATTTCCAGCTTTTCAGAGGCCAATTTTGATTCTTCTACATGATTTCTCAAATCTTCCCTTAAGTCCTATATCTCCTGTACTTGATTTTGAGATGTCTCTTTGATCTCCTGCATTTGATTCTCTAATTTAATATTTAAATTTTGTATCTGACTTTTTAATTCACTTTTTAATTCACTATTTGAGTTTTGGATCTGACTTTTTAATTCACTATTTGATTGTTCTAATTTACTATTTGAGTTTTGGCTCTGACTTTTTAATTCACTTTTTAATTCACTATTTGAGTTTTGTATCTGACTTTTCAATTCACTATTTGATATTTCTAATTTTTTCAAGAATTCCTCCAATGTATTTCTCATTAATTGATCTGGCTCATTTTCATGTTTTCCCTTTATTATTGTGGCTTCTTCTGGGTTAGCTATATCCAAATCTTCCCCTTCCTCTTTTAATTCTACACTAAAATATGGAGTCTGTGTATCAGGGGATTGTAACTCTTGGGATCCTCCCAAATCCTCAGAAATACTATGATTATCTTTGTTTTCACTCATATTAAAATTCTAACTCTTTTAGTATTTAACAGTACTGTAATATTAGCAATGAACTATTAATAAATTTATCGATAAGAAATTATTGACAAGACATCCTGCCTCCATGCCTCTCCTACCAAAAACAATCTACACCAAAAACTATGCTCTGACATTTAATATCCCTAAAGCTCCAACATTAACTACTAAATATGCTCTTTTTTTTTTTTCACATGCTTCTTGGTCCATATAAATCTCATTAGATATTATGTAATATAGCATATGTGCCAATCAAAAGACCAGACAAACAGATCATCATAAATGATAAAATCATTACAGTGTTTTATGGAATTGCCTACAGACCACAACATCATAAACTGACAACTTAATTATTTATTTTTCAATGGCAAAAGATTAGATCATATAGTAGATATTCACATAATATCTTATGGCTAAAACAATTCATTATTGCCAAATATTTTTAATCAATGAATAACTAATCCATTCAAGTGCAAACAATATTAATATTGACTTCAATAAAAGTTTACTAAATTCCTCGTGGCCAGCTATAGCCATCGATGGCCCTTGTAGTTGGGCGGCCATTTTCTAACCCAATGTATTTTTTATTTGTTATTTATTGTTTATTTAGTTTATTTGCACCCATGACACTAATTTTTCAGGTTGTTGTTAAGGCAACCAAAATAAAGCAACATATCCATTAATTTTCCAATATGATCTAAAATACTTTTCATATAATCCAATTGTACATTCAATTCTCTTAAGCCATGCCATGATTGTAATAACAACAATAATTGATCACTTATTAATTTAAAGAATAATTATAATAATATTAATCTCAGGGTTCTTTGTTTCATGTAAGGAAATGCTCGGCAGTATTGTGTTGTCGCATATGACTGGCATTCTGGTCGGCTATAGGAAACATTTATTTTACTTAAATTCAATGTGTCTTCATCTCTCATATCAACTGCTATATTATTTAAAGAGATGATAATTCTATTCAATAATTACGTATAATTTTGAATAACACAGCACTTTTTTTTTTCAGAATCTCAGTCAGAATAATAAAAAGACAAGGGTGCTTTTTGTGTCCTTTCATCATCCATGACAACACATTAATATAACTAAGATTTATTACTTCGACAATTTAACTAAATGGGAATGGAATAATGTGCAACCAAAGTTAATGGTTTGGGAATAAATTCATTATTTTTCTTTTTTTTTTTTTCTTTTTTTTACACAAAGTTGAATGTTTAGTCTTAAGTTTTCAACTCCATAAATAATTATCATTAAACTAAAATATAATGACATATTCCCATCTGCTTAATTTTATTTATCTGGCATATTAAGTTTTTAAGAATTTGGAATGATTTCTGACTCAAGAAAAGGTTTTGCAAATATTGTGCAAACACTTATATTTAGCATATAAAAACAAAAAAAAATGAATCTACAACAAATTTTAACAAGACTATAATTTATTATTATCACAAAAAAAAATATATGAACATTTATTCAATAATCCCATAGTAATACAAAAATATAAAATATAACTGACATTAATCTGTATACTCTTTTGGTTATGGACTAGAGGTTACTACTTCTCCTGTATGCAATCATATGGATTGATTAACTAAAGGTACATTTCATTACCAATACATTGTTTATTAAATTTTGGTAACCTTGTAGAAGCTTTTATTCAAAATTATTGACTAACTTTTTTTTTTTTAAATGATTAATCCAATCATAAGCAATACACAAAATATTAAATTTATTTCTAATACATTTACTTTATTTATGGTCTTTAATGGGATAACCTATTCTAATTATAGGCCAGTTATCAGAAGTTACACTTACCATCTTACATTTAACTTAATGCTAACTTAAGTTATGATACAAATTTTATTCATACGTATAATTTTAAATATGAGTATTATTTAATTACTAACCAGAATTAAATATTGCATTTGAATATTCCTTCAGTCAATAAGCGTTTTAAATTACGCAATTTTAATTACTTTCTCCATTGATTTACTTGTCAAATACTAGCAATATTTAGCAGCTCAATACAGATATTGATCCTAGTTACTAACACACTATTTATACTAAAGTGGATCTTGAGGAACTAACACCTCAATATAACCTTTATCTTGCCTGAACTTTCAAAATTAAGCACAATAATAAACACCTTCCATGGTGCAGCTATCTTTATTTTCACATGAGGAATATGGAATAACCACGAAGGTCTGTAGAGTAATCTACTACATTAAAATATTTTGGTGGTTTCTTGCCTCTTACTTGGGTATGCAACGAACACACACCAAATACAATCCTCTCCTGGGATTTAAACGAATGAAGCATACTAAATGCTAGATAAATTCTTGATCGTCTTATCTATGAGAATCGATCACTTGGGCTATAAACATACCTGAACATTATATTTAAAATCTTCCTCTCATGGAAAACAAAGCTTTTGGGGAGATCATTTTTCATCCCACAAAATAAATACATTATAATTATTACCTATGCGAATATTAAGCATATACCAATGCTATATCTGGGCAAGATAAGTAAATACACTGATTATAATAAACTTATGTTACCGTGTATACTTTGATCAACATCTGAAATCAATGGACATCATAGAATAAAAGTATAATAATTTTAATTTTAATAAAGGAACATTCAAAAATAGTTGGTAGCATACTACCTTAAACTAAATAAAGTGGATGTGTTATTTAAGAATAATTAGGAATAAATTCCTCAATTAATACAGTATAAATTCGTTTCAAAACTTTAACAAGAAATATTTTGTTATAGCATTTTTTTTTTTTTAGTTACTTCTGATAATTTTCAATATTTATTTTACCCCTTAAATATCTAAATATTTTTCTTTTATGTATCTAACATACAAAATTTCTACCTACAATTGTATGTAATAATTAAAACATATTTTATAGATTTTTTTCTTTTGTGTTAAATATCAACTTAACCTATAATAATTATATTAAAACATACCTTTGTCATTACAAGACTATTAAATATTCCTTGACCATACAGACTATAACCTATGTGATATAACAAAAAAATACATATCATTTATAACTTAGTTTTAAACAATCATTAATTAACAAGTGCATATTCTCTCATTAGAAAATGTTTTTCTGTTGAGCAATTGGTCCAGGTGAAGAGCTTTATCCAGTCATATTTCATGAAGCAAGTTTAAAAACAATAAACACATGGTATTATTTCCTTTAAATAAAAGTTTTCTCTTATTTTGTGCGTTTAATAAATTAGGTAAAGAAACATATAGCAGAATTGAAGATTAATTCTTACTTGAATTAAACTACTACAATTTTGGGATCCAAAAAAAAAAAAAAGACTTCTAACATAGACGAATATTTGACTATAGACGATAAACATACACAATATTTTTTTTTATTGACAATACGTATACTTATTAGCTAGCTTACTTATGGACGGAAATGCGCAATTTTACGAGAGATTATTATGATAATAACTGCAGTCAATTTATGTGTTCAGGAAGTCTTAATAATTCCAACTAATGTATAATATAATATATCATTTAATTTTATGATTAAGTCACTAAGATATTTGGTTTTTGTTCATACTGTAGGAATTATAAATTTTTTTAACGGTAACTTCTCTGTAAGAATGCCCCTATATAACTTTTCCTATATTTACTCTGAGAAAGTTTATATATTTTTTTTTTTTTAAAAAAAAATATACAGGTGCATAATTTAATCTTATTTATCATTATTATTATTTCCAGACAATTCTTGGTGAATAAAACATATTTTAATGTATGTAACTACATTACTTGTAAAGGCAGACAATATTGAGAAAGAGCGCAAAAATGTTTCTAGTTGATTTTCCTTGGTTTCAAATATTTCTTTCAATTATTATTATTATTTTTTTTATACCAAAAAAATATCAATAAATGACATAAAGTTAATAAATAATTATTTTTTTCTTGGAAATCACTTCTTTTCCTTAATTTAGATATAATATAATTTTTCGTGACTCTTTTAGTTACATCTGTCATTTTTGAACTTTAGCGCGAGACAATAAACTTTTAAGTATAAAAGGTCTTTAAATAGGTAGATGGCAAAAAAAATCAGGATATCTTATCAAAAAAATTTAGCCACACATTATATTATTAAAATTTTACTTTGATAACATTTATTTCTGCAAAATAAAATGAAAAATTTGAGTTACCAAATTTCAGCACTGTTCCTTCCTTGAAAACTAAAAGCAGACTATCTTTTGTTTTTCAAAAAAAATGATCTTGATTATGAAATTGGTTGTTTCGTTTTGTTGTTTTTTTTTTTTTACTTTAGCGAACTCTTCCAGAAAAATAATCATTTGATTATAACATAAACAAAAGAAAGGAAAAACTTATTACAATCATATAGTTTTCAGTATTATTTACCTGGATTACAAAGTAATTTGACAATATAAAAAAATAATAATAAATACATTAAATTAACAATCAGTGATGTATAATTCTTTAAACATTTTTTTTTAATTTCTTTTTTACAAAAAGAAATTACCAGAAGTTATTGTGCTTTATGATAAGACACTCATCCACTCTCCCCTCTACCCATCCAAAATCAATTACTGTATAGCTTTTATACCATATTAATTTGCTCTAATTATTAATATCTCAATTAAATTATTCATGTTCTCTCTTTAAAAATGACATTGAGTTATTAAATCTATTAGTTATTCACCCAAAACATGCCAAAGTGAGTGAATAGCATACTTTATTAATCAATTATTACTATTGTTATTTTATCTTTTTATTTCTTTAAAGAATAGCATTGTTTTCCTGCAGAAATAATGCCAAGTAAACCAAGTGTCAATAACACTAGGTTACAATATATATATATATATATATATATATATATATATATATATATATATATATATATATATATATATATATATATATATATATATATATATAACATTTGTTGGAAATATATATTATGAGTTGCAATATATTATATATATATTATTGGCTTTGTGGATGAATATTAAAAAAAGTACTCTCTGTGACAGGAAATTTCATGATAATGAAATTTGTGTAGTTTCTGTCTTTAATTTAATCTATAGCTAAAAATAGCTAGAAACAATTTACTAGAAAATATTGCACAGTTAATTGTTTGCTTCCTAAATGAAACAACCAAACCTATTTTTTAAATGTATTTTAAAATGGTCATTTTATAACAAATTTTCATCTAAACATTGTTAAGTTGACACAATTATAGAATATCTTAAAATTACATTGAAAAGGGATTCACGTAATCACATGTTGAAAGTTATTTCATGATTTACTGAAGATGCCTGTAATAATACATTTCACCTTAGCTCAATTATATCACAATCATTTATCAGCTTGTAAGTCAGGACATTTTCTGACACTATAGATATATTTGAAATATACACTTTTTCAAGTAAGTCTTATAGCATGTGACAATTTAAGTTCATACATACATATTTTAGAGGCACTTAAACTTAGCTTCTTAAACATATATTTGCAATTGTATTTTAAACTTCTATTTTACCCGATCTTATGAAACATATAAAGAAAAATGTGAAAATCATAAATGTTTTTCAAGATGTGCATTTTATGCCAAACCAGACTCATCGCTTGACCCAGATTACAATTTCTTACACATATATTCATCATTATTTTAGTATATATATATATATATATATATATAAATATATGATATATATATATATATATATATATATAGCAAATCACTATGGTTTAGGTCACAAGTCTCAAATTTTCAGCACTCTCTATTTTGATACAAACCACTATATTACAATGGTATGGAATTAGTAATCCCACATGTTGGGGAAAAATTGTAATGGTATGGAAATAGGGGGTTATAAGAGGAGAATCTGAGGTTACATTATATCATAATTGGGTAGCCATTTGTGGCAGAACATCACATTAGGGCTGAATTATGAAGACATTGGAAACCAGCAACATCATCCTCAATCAAACTAAATATAAAATTAAATATAAAGTGAATGAGCATGAGAAATCAGCAGAGATGTAACTAAAAGTTCACCTGCATTACAGAAAAGTAATAATCATTAATTATCATGAGTATTCAACAATAAAAAATAAATCAACAATCAATCTTGTGACTGGATTTGAATGTAGTCCACTATAGTCCAGCCTAATTAGTTGGCCATTGCCAAACATATGGCAGGAATAGAAACAATAATTATCTGGATACACAGACTCAATGTAACAATTAAAAACTAATACTGAGATACTAAAACATGCCGACCATCAATGCCCTTTGGCCACTTAATACCTTTAATGTACTAGCCAGCTATAAACTAAATTTCTAAAAAAATAATAATTGAAATGGAATGTAGTGCATGGACTATCAAGGATATCCTTTTTCATCAAGCAGTATCATCATGATCTGGATGTCCATAACACTAAACATAAACCCCTAGTCTATATAACTATTATGCTGAAATCTAACTGAAGAAACAAAAACTCTATAACTTTTAGTGTAATCAACAGATAAAATAAAAAATATATATAATTCTAAATTACTTTGGATTGAATAAATTCATTGGAATAACTTTAACAATAAATTATAAATTTATTAATAACAATTAAAATAAATTAAAGACTGCTGAATACAGTAGATTGGTTTATTGTAATCTTTGGGAAATGTATAATCTGGTAACTGTTGACATTAAATCAGATCCATTTAGTCTTTACCATTGATGGACTTCAGACAGGCCATCCATCTACTATACACACATATACAGACTACGAATCACAGAAAAACTGGGCCTTGCTCTCATGTGAATTTAAACTCTACCATTGTGAACTAATAGCAGCAGTTGTACTTGCATTGTCTTTTGCACTCAGTTACAACTTCAGAGTCATCATGATTTTATAATCTTTAAAACTTTCCTAATCTTTTTTCAAACTTTTTTAGTCAGAGTAAAAAACACAGTAATTAAACTGTTTTTATCTTGATTGAAAAATGTTAATGACTTTTTAAAATTACTACAATCCAAGATAAAAATGATTTGAATGCCTTCTTTTGTAGTATAATTTATCGTAAATAAATAAAAAGCTTGTTTAGAGCTAATTAGCATGCTCTTAATTTTACATATTTAATCCTTTCAATAACTACTTTACAAATTTTTTATCAAAATATGTTATGCAAGCTTTAAGTAAAAAAAATCTAATCAAAATAGTAGAATTTTATAATTACCAGTATATGTATTGTAACATTAAAACATACTTGTTTTAATTTCAAGATCAGAATTAATAAAATATTAATTAGACCTTTTTAAATGCTTAATTTATAATAAACATGTTTTCTATTCCAGACTATGTAATACTTAACTGTTATTTCAGTATAATATAGAAAATATCAACAAAATTTTTTGTCTGTGTTTATTTTCTAATTTTCCTTTCAATTTTATAATATATATATATATATATATATATATATATATATATATATATATATATATATATATATATATATATATATATATATATATATATTCACACACTTATGATATTGTATGCTATGAGATACACAACTATCTCATATCCTTACTTTATGTGGAAAATGAAAAGACAAATGAAACATCATCCAAACAGTATTGGATATATATATATATATATATATATATATATATATATATATATATATATATATATATATATATATATATATATATATATATATATATATATATATATATATATAAATGAACACAAAGTTTATACCACAAATTATTTACTCAAGAGTTTTTTAAATATTTTACAGGCATTTGACAGCTAACAGAATAAATAGTGATATGCAATTCTGAGATAGATAAAGAACTCAGTCACTGGACTATAAGTACACAATGCATAATAAACATGAAGACAGCTACCTCAATTTAGACACATTCATATAAAATAAAAATGCAAAAATCTTTGCAAAGCTCTGCTTCTTTGGGTTACTCTTTTGTTTGGAGACTTAGAAGCTGGCATCATGACAGAACTATGTTAACTGCACCATAATTAAAAAAATAGAATATTGAAAAGTGGCTTCGAGCAATGTCTGAGATAGATATCTCATTGGAATTGTATAAAAACTTTGTATCCTCAAGCCAATAACAAAACCATCCATCCATCATCAAATCTGAAAGTACAGCTAAACAATTTCTGGCAGTCAAAAAGTCAATCCAATCTCCAAAATCATAAATTTTATATCCAACTTTAAATATGAACTTAAATATATATTAAAACTACTACTTTATAATTTATATTCATCAATACTCTTATTACATATGTTGCAGTAATACTTTAAAATTAATTCTGCAAAAAATCCTATTTTTTTTTTTTTTAGTTTCTCAGCTGTGGTTATATGTCAGATCAAGTTGAGTGGCAATTTTGTTGTAATGACCACCAGTACATAATAATCATTGGTCCAATAATTGCAATTTCCATTTGTAATGGTACAAACTCTAGAAGTGAAGTTGGAATAAAGGTACTCATCATCATCAGCTCCAGTTATTACAAAATTTAATTATACAAAAAATATGAGAAATAAGTATGAGGGATCAACACAGAACTACCCATAAGTTCATCTAGCATTACATAATAGCAATAATCATTCATCATCAAGAATAATCAAAAATATAAAATAAGTCTACAGTCAATCTTGTGACTGGATTTGAATGAGATTCCTATAGACCAGGCTACTCATTTAGTCCTTGCCAGCTTGGGGTAAATTATTTAGATGATAATATGGATTAGCACTTAAATTTGTACAGCCAAATAATTCTATAAATAATCTGTCCCAAGCAAAAAAGTGCTAAATAATTAGCCTGGTTTATAGGAGACACAATTTCAATCCAGTCACAAAATTGACTGTTGATTGATTTTGTATCTTTGATCATTCATGATCACAAAAGATTATGGCTGGATGAATGTATAGTTACTTACTTATAGTTAGTTCATGTTTGATCTTTCATGCTCACTCATATTATTTATATATTTAAATTTAGTGGAACTGCGGTTGATGATGATGAGTTTCCTTGCACCAGGCTCATCCCTAGAGTTCTTACCATTACAATATATATATATATATATATATATATATATATATATATATATATATATATGTGTGTGTGTTTCTCTAGACTCATGATATATAGTAATGTGACTTTCCCATGATCAGGTTTAAAACCCAGGAGTGGTACAACTATAACATTGTTTAAGGTGTTTTTTTCTACATTTATTTAAAAATTATATCATTGCAGTAATTGTTTGAAGATTTAATTTTATTTGGATGATGGTGGAATGATTTGATCCAAACGTCAATACGACACTGCTATTAATAAAAAAAAAATACATTCATGATCTAATCTTTGTACACGTTATATGCAGCATGTAAATTATGCTTAAGTTTAATAATGGTTTTCCATTAAATTTTATAACAATTTATTTTTATAGTATATTTTTCTAAAATTATATGTTTTCATTAATCTTATTTCATTTCATGTTCTATATAATGAAAAAAAATTAAATTATAATCTAATCTGCATTTATGTTTTTTTTTAATTCAATATTTATTTTTTATTCACAATCTAAGAATATTACTAGTTTTAAAATCATTCATTATTAAATTTAAAAAAATCAATTGAAGTATTCTAATTTTTAAATAAATGCATTGCGAATGAATCTGGAAAGTAATTACGAAAATTGGATTTAAATTTATGTAAAATTATATATATATTATATAGAGAGAGAGATTAATTTTTTAATTTACTTTTTTATATCCAAATATATATATATATATATATATATATTAATTTTTTGATAAAGTGTGCACTATGTTATTCTATTTTATATGTGAGTATTTCTGTATAAAGATATATTTCAGATTCTTCGATATATATATATATATATATATATATATATATATATATATATATATATATATATATATATATATATATATATATATATAAATCAATAAAGTAAGTCATATATAACATGATGTTGCTTTTAAAAGCTTCTATTTACAAATATGTAATACAGGGAGCATACCAACAGCTCAAACATGCTCTTATTTAATAAGTGTGGTAAGAGAAAATATTCAATATCTCTATCTAGAATATTCTTATCGCCAGACCAGTTGGTTTTGAGCTTATGGCTCACCTCAGTGAGGAGCTGGAACAGTCAGACATCAGATCTAAAATAACAACTCAAAAACAAGCACTTATTTAATATGTTACTATTGAGAAAAAAAATGAAATTTTCAGACACAAAAATATGTTTAAATACATCTATCTATCTCAAATAGCTATATGGGACTGAACCAAATTTATATCTACCATATATTAATAGCCCTAATATTGCCAAAGCGTTAAAAGTAAAATTATAATAATCAATAAAGCAAATCATATATATATATATATATATATATAACTACAACCATGAAATGTCTGTATTTTTAAATTATATAATAATAATTCAAACAAATATATTTAACACAGTATTAAATAATATATTCTTTACCAGAAGTACTTTCAATTGTATCACTGACAATCTTTATCAACTGTTAATACAAACCTATAAAAAATAAAAACTTGCATTACCCATCATTCAATCTATTCAAATTTCCCACAATTCTGTTGTCTTTATATTAGCCGATTGTTTATTCATTAAACCACCTCTATTCCCAGATATCATCATTGCCTCTTTAATTTTACGTTTTTCACTACACCTTTCAATTTAAATAATTTTTATATCTCTATTATTAAATTTAAAACCATAATTACATGTTTTATTATGATCAAATATAATTGATGGAGTATTCATATTTACTGAAGATATATTTTCTTTCTGTACACGTTTATATAATGTCTTATGATCATTATATCGTTTTTGTAATGTACATTTGGATTCCCCTATATATTTTATTCCACAACCACATTCCAACATATATATATATATATATATATATATATATATATATATATATATATATATAACGAACTTAATTCAAACTTAGAAATCTTGGCTTTGGAGTTATTTATCATATCATTTATATTATTTGAAGAGAAAAAGAAATTCTACACAAACCACTAAAAAGTTTATTAATTAATTTAGCTTGTTGATTAGATATAAAAGGAATAGAAATCCATTTATCACTTTTTAATTTACTTAATATTTTCTTATTATTATTCTTATTTTGATTATATTTTGTAATTGTATTATAAATAATATTCCTTCCATAACCAACATTCAACATATCAGTAATATATACATTAATATTTTCAATTTTATCACTAACAAATTTGCACAAATAATTATTTCTAAATAAAAATGACTTCAAACCAGCTAATTTATGACTCATATGAACTTTAGAATTATATGGAATATAACCCCTAATTTCCACAGGCTTTAAAATCATATTATAATCAAACACATTATTATTTCTTTTAATAAATATATCTAAAAACTTTATAGAATCTTCTTTCTCTTCATTTAACATCCATTTTACATTATTAATCATATTTAACTCATTAAACAAATTAACTATTATTTCATTATGTGCACATATAAATACATCATCAACATATCTACAATATACTTTAATTCCTTTATATTTTATCTGAGACAATATCTTAACCTCATAATTAGAAATAAAAAAATTACAAAGCTGTGATACCACCGGAAGACCCATTGGCCAACCAAAATTCATTTTATAAAAGCAATCATTAAACCTAACATATATATTATCATTCACAAATCTTAATATTTTAACAATAAAATTCCTAATATTATAATCTATAGATTTTAAAAACAAAGCTCTTTCAATAATCTCTATTGATTCCATACGATTAATTGAACCATACATTTCAGATATGTCAAGTGTACACATAACATCATTATTATCAATTTTTATATTTTTAATCCTATTAATAAAATCAAATGATGATGAAATCGTATAATCTCCAAATACAAGCACATCTTGCATTATTTATTAATTAAGTTTATTTCAATCATATACAATCTCACCATCATAATTTATATATCTATTTAAAAGTATCTATATGCCTTGGGGAAAATAGAGCTTCTTCTTACTATTGTTAAAATAATTTTTCATTAACTATTTTGTCATAGATTCAAATATAATCAAATGTTTTCAAATGTACTTTGTTTATTTTCACAACCTCAATGGTGTGAAAATAGTTTATATCATATGTATAATGAATTTTGGAATGCTCCTAGAAAAATATGTTAGTCACCATGTTTCTGAACCGGAAATCAAAGCGTTAATGGCAGTATTATGTAATTCTTTCTATATTCGATTGGCATTTTAATATTGAACCCACCAAAAATGTGTGTTTATTTATAATATATCATTTAGCTAATAAAGAGCATATGAGAAATAATAGCGTGAATGACACCATGCAATCATCTACTGCTTGCTCATTCATGCACATACTAATGTACTTAATTTATAAATGTATATAAATAATTTTTCGTTATAATAAACTATATTTTATTGTCTAACTTATTTGAGTAGTTCAAATTCCTTTTCCTCCACTTCCACATATTACAGCAATGCTTATGTATATTTTAATATAATCATAGTTAATAGATGTCTCATTGTTTTGCTCAGCTTTTCTAGTTGGCCAGATTAAGATTAATTCTCATGTGCCCTCACTATTATGTTATTCATTAGGTGTTTGATATGGGGCTTAGAGAGTGGGTTTGAATCCAGGCTGGTCCCTGACCTAAATCTTGGGCTTGACTTGGTTTGAAGTACATTTTGTGAGTTCCAGCTCATGTTAGATGGATAAACATGTTTTGACTGGTACAATATATATATATATATATATATATTGTCATCAATTTGAACACTCACAATATATATATATATATATATATATGAGATAATAAATTATTCACGAGATTTTTTAATACTTTTTGCATATTTTGATTATACATGTTAATGCATATTTTTTGAAGAATCGAATATCAGAAGAAATAACTTAAAATAGAATGAGTACTTATATTTTGTGAATATTATTTTATGTTTCAGAACACACATAAAAACACACACATAGGGATTTTTATTAGAGTAGGGCCAAGCAAAGTATATAAAAGTATGTCAATCATATTATTTTATTCAAGTCAATTTATTTATTGAACGAATCCAAAATAAATATTTTGAATAACATCAGCTCTATCATAGTAAAACTTTGACTGATTTATTACAAAATCTATGAACATATCTTTAAAAAAATATATATTACTTCAGTAGTTTATATTTTTATATTTTCGTGTATACTTGCGAAAACTATACATTTAAAACATGTCAATTAATAGATATTATATTCAACTATACATATATTCTTAATTAGTAGTAGTAGTAGTAGTAGTAGTAGTATTTTAAATAAATGTGCGAGAGTTTATATGTGGAGTAAAGGTTTATTTACTTGTTGATTTTTTTTTTTTATTGAGGAAGTATGTAATTTATCTAAAATATAACTGTAAATACTGTATATATTTTTTTTGTTAAAAGTCTATAATAATAAATTTTGTTAAACTTGTTTTATAAAACTTTGTGTTGTGTTGATTATTCACCATTACAAATACATGATCACCAGATACCAAAATAAACATAATATTTGCACAGAATATTTGCACAGTACGAATATAATTATTTACTTAAGAAATTACAATGCTTCAGAATATAATATATTTGAGAAATTTCATTTTACATTATTATTATTATTATGGTCATAAATAATTATATAATTTATTTCATAGAATTATAATGTTATTCGTTGCCACATATTCTCAGGTTATCAGATAACACCACATATTCTATTTAAGATGCCACAATAGAATGGAAAGATTATATTATATCATTTATTGTTATTATTATCATTAATAGTTACCATAACATTGAACAGTAGATAAGATTGATAATTATTTATTGCATATTATTATCATTATTTATTATTGTTGTTATTATTATTAGTTAGGTGTAGTTGAGGATGATACAAAATCCCTTATCATACATAGCTACTGAATATTATAAGTTGATTAAAGTTATTTTAAAGAACCTGGGATAATTATAGTTATATTGTTTATTTCAATAAAGAGATTAAAATTTAGTTAGTAGCATTATATTAAATTATTATTATTTTAAAATCGTAAGAATGCTATGAATTTATTATTATTTGAAATAATAGAGAGTATAGCATTATTATGCCATTGAGGCTATATCCTGTAGGATAGTGGCTCAATGTAATTCTTTACTACTTGTACATCTCTTTATTGTCTCATGATTTATTAATATTTTATTTATTTAATTTTAAATCAACTGAACCATTTATTATTGGTTAATCAGTTAGAGCTAGTCACATAGTGGAGATTATCATAGGATATCTGTATTATTGATTATATGTATTTTAGCCGAGAGTAATCATTTTATCTGAGATAGTCTATTTTGCTTATCATTATATTTCCAGTTAGTGAGGGTTACAATATATATTGATTATAAGAAATATTAGCAAATCAACATCTCATCTAGTTTTATTAGTCATGAAAAAAGTAGGCATCTTTGAAGTATTCTTGGCTGATCTGCATTTACTAGAAAACTGCTGGGGTGATTCAATTGAAACATTACTATAAGATTAATACAATGAAGTTGTGATGTGTTGAATCAATATACACTATTTTACTTAATTAAAAAATAATATACCATTACAATACTAGTCAAAACTCCAAAATTTTACTACAGTTCTTCTACAAACATGGTTTTATCTATTAACAAATATACCCTTTTAAGTGAAATGCAACAAGATACACACAACATTTCTCTCTCTCTCTCTCTCTCTCTCTCTCTCTCTCTCTACACACAACACCTCTCTCTCTCTCTCTATATATATATATATATATATATATATATATATAGTACTGGGTTTGATCCGATAACACACTTCATCTTCCAAATGGTTTAGCTGGTTTTTAACTTATTTGTAATAAATTTATGATCTCCTATTATAAATGTTATGTGATTGAAACAGTCCCTTAGGCAGAGAAGAAAACATACTCGGAGAGTATATATGTCCAAATGATAGCAATAAAATATATAACTAGCATTACATTTCCAGGACATAACTTCTTCTTGACTGTTGAATTCAACACCATGTTCAAAGCACTTTTTTGTTTTGTATAAACACGGGCACCAGTTACTTATCCAGAGGATAAATAATGCACTTTAAACAATGGCCACTAATTCAACAACCAAGATACACCCATGACTAGCTCAGCTACTTGTAATCAATAATAAAATATAGTTTCACTTAAATAGTAGCAAAAGAATTGACTGACAAATAAAACTTTAAGTTTAAAGACAATTTATTTTAATTAACATTTATTAAACTAATTTTAAATATTTATCAATCTTATTGAATTAATATAACACATGCAAATTTTTAATTCACACACTATAATATCTTATGAGAAAACATTAAATGATATTTGAAATACAAAATACAATGAAATCACTATATACTAATGCTTGAACACACACAACATTTTAAACACACATATTAATAGTTCATCTATAGAGTTCTTAAACTTGTCTCTTGAGGCTTCATAAATGTGATGGATACTTTAGAAATGAGTATAAGAAAATGTTATTACCTAGGATTTTGAACGTGGATACATCTTACTGTTTGCTGCTTCTAATGATGTATTTCTAACCAGTTAGATTTGATGTTTTCTTGTGGAGATTTGATGCTGATTATTCCGAGGCATTTTCTTTAAGACAATTAGATATTGAGCAATTTCAGGTGGTTATGCAGGCATCACTTTTATCAGGTAGGTTGGCTATTTTCATCGGACTTCAGGCTGGAGAAAGTCATATGTTTTCTGAGGTATTAACACTGCATTCTTGATTCTGGATATATAATAAGCTGACTGATATAACTCACTGATAGATTGTACTGAATTGTTATCTCAAATGCAACTAATTGTCTGATAAAAAATTGACTATTTATACATACGAGATGTTGTCATTTTGATATCCTCGAGCGTGTTTTTGGAGATCATTTAATTAGAAACCATGCACACATGGGGTTTATATATATAATAAATTTACCTGTAACAAACTATTATAAACAATTGTTAAATCTGCAGAAGTACTTTCAGTTAATTTCTTATGCCTGTCTAAACTGCCATTAAATTTAAAAAAAGACAAAGCAAAAACAAACATCATCAATTCAAATCCCATGAATCTCATATTTTAATGTTAGCAGCTTGTCCATTTATTAAATACATTTTATTCCTTACAAAAATTACCTCTTTAATTTTCTTTTACAGTTTCTCTCTTCATGAAGAATTTTCACATTTTCAAAATCAAATTTAAATTTATATTTACATGTTTTTCTCATGATCAAAGAAAACTGAAGGAAACATTAAATCACCATGATTTTTACTTTTTACATGCTTATATAACAATTCATGCTCCCTCAATCTCTTCTCAATACTGCATATACATTCACCTATATATGATAGCATACAATCACAAAAAATTTGATATATGGCTTACTTTTCTGCTTGACAGGTATGACATCCTTAGAATTATTGACTAATTTATTAATATTGTTTGGAATGTAAAATGAAACATTTAAACACATTTATATATATATATATATATATATATATATAATATATATATATATAATAAAATATATATATCCTTAAAAAAATTCACTTGTGGATTTGAAATAAATGGAATACATATCCATTGTTTACTATTAATCTTTATTTTCTTTAAACTATTATAATTTTTTTAAAATTGTC
Source organism: Epiperipatus broadwayi (assembly GCA_028023455.1). Lineage (NCBI taxonomy): Eukaryota > Metazoa > Onychophora > Udeonychophora > Euonychophora > Peripatidae > Epiperipatus > Epiperipatus broadwayi. The sequence continues at coordinate 147,420 of JAQFVV010000896.1, read as the reverse complement.
ATAAAATATTGCTTATTTTTTCCATTTTATAACCAACATCAAGTAATTCCGTGGCCAATATCTCAATATTTTTCATTTTATCACTTTCGTAATGACATAAGCTTTTATTACGAAACAATAAAATCTAAAACTTGCCATCTTTTGCATAATTGGTACTTTTTATTTACAATTTATATATCCCCTTTTTTGCAGTGGCTTAATTATTAATTTATAATTTATTATATTGTTATCTCTTGTAATAATTAAATCTAAATATTTAATATTTTTGTCCTCTTTCTTTTCAATAGTCCATTTCAAGCCATTCATCTTATTTAATTCCTTTACAAGCAAATTTATAGTATTAGTATTTCCATAAACAAAAACATCATCCACATATCTTTTGTAAATTTTAATAACTCTAAAAGTATACATATTTAAAATACTACTCTTATATGTAGATAAAACAAAATTGCAAACATGTGCAACTACAGGCAGACCCATAGGCCAAACTTTAGACATTTTATAATATTAACCTTCAAAAAATACCACAATGTTATTATTAAAATTTTTTAAAGAATCAACAATAAACTTTATCATATATTTACAAATACTTTTACTTTTTAATGTATGTTCAATTATTTTTATAAAATTCATTTTGTCAATAGATCCATACATTTCTGTTACATCCAATGAAACAATAACATTATTTTCATCAACCACCAAATTTTTAATACTATTTACAAAGTCAAACAATGAAGCAATAGTATTTCCCCCAAATCCTTAAAAGTCTTGTAAAATATTACTGATTCATCGTTTGACTTTGTAAATAGTATTAAAAATTTGGTGATTGATGATAATGATGTTATTGCTTCATTGGATGTAACAGAAATGTATGGATCTATTGACAGAATGAATTTCATAAAAAATAATTGAACATAGATTAAAAAGTAAAAGTATTTGTAAATCTATGATAAAGTTTATTGTTGATTCTTTAAAATTTGTTAATGATAACATTATTGCATCTTTTGAAGGTCAATATTATAAAATGTCTAAAGGTTGGCCTATGGTTCTGCCTGTAGTTGCACAAGTTTGCAATTTTGTTTTATCTACATATAAGAGTAGTATTTTAAATATGTGTACTTTTGGAGATATTAAAATTTACAAAAGATATGTGGATGATGTTTTTGTTTGTGGAAATACTAATACTGTAAATATGCAAACGTTCCACTATGTGTGAGAAAAGTATTTGTAAATTCTATATTTGTGTTATTATAAATACACATGCATAAATTAAATATATATATATATATAATCACCGTCTCAAACGAAGGATAAATTTTATCAAATTACTCAAGCGTTTTCAAAGGTCTAAGTCTTCATTTTCAAGAAGAAAATATGCAAATTAAGGTAGACTAGATATGCAAATCAGTGTAAACTAAATTTTCATTGACCTAGATTTGCCACTTCCTGGATATGGCATAAAATGTTTCCTTTTTGTTCATGGCATCAGAGATGATGTAACATGCTTCTTTAACTCTCCTTCGCAATTTGTGCTGCTCTCTGCACACCACGCGAGGCTTGTCTGGCCTGCGGTGGTGTTCCATAGAAGCTGCGTATTGCACAAAAATAGATGAGTGGGATGGGTCAGCCAAAGCCTTATTGTATGCATTTACATGTTGTGAAAGTCTTATATGGATGGATGCGACATATATAGAGTTTACAAATACTAATACTATAAATTTGCTTGTAGAGGAATTAAATAAGTTGAATGGCTTGAAATAATATATGAAATTCATATATAAAACCCTTGATAACATCAACAATAACAAAAAATTATTAATGTGATATTTCATTCCCCTAGTTCACCATTTTATGTATCTTTAATAAGAGCTAAATAATGGGGAAATGAAGTCATGCTGGGCACACATTTGATGAGTGATGTTTCCATGGTTTTCATTTTTTTTCATATATGCACTTTGGTAATATAAACAAATAAGGCCTTCTAAAATTTTATGAAAACAAAATCTTAAAAAAAAATGCTTAAAAATCTTTTTGCAGAATTTTTATCTAAAAGTTTAAGCTATATAGCAGGAATATCTGGTTTAACAAAAACAACCTTTTCAAATGCACTTATTGATTTTCCTTTTTTTTTCTCTCACCACAATTTATTATAATAATCCAGAATAATTGGAGTCTTTTAAAAACATTTTCTTTACTTATTATGGTTTTGATTTCTATAATATTAAATATTATACCATTTTTGAGATATAATAATTTCTATTAACTATTAGCACCGTGAGTTAAACATTTTATTGACATTTATTGGTATGGGATAGATCTTTTAATTTTTTTTTTATTGACTGAGGAAAAAGTAACGTAACAATAGATTAGCCAGACAATCTTCTTTTGTTTAATAACACAATAATATAGAACTAATTCCCACATTTAAAAATCAATTAACTTTTCTTCAATTTCAATTATTATTAATTTCAGTTGTAGACCAATTCTCAAGAAGATATTTATATAGTTATATTTTTATCAGTATTTGTAAATATTTTTAAATCAAACTATGAAGATTTATTATTTTCCTTTATAAATCTTTACAACAATTAGGTTGAAATTACAATTATAGTCTTGCATTGGTGGTCGAGAGGTCAGCGCGACAGCCTTGCACTTGCAGGCAGTTGCCCGGGTTGCGGGTTCGCGTCCCGGCCGATGCTATGACTTTAAAAAAAAAAAATTACATTTATAAACATCCTTTGCATTTGTCAATAGTATAATCGTTTAAGACTTACGTTTTCGATAACAAAGAGTTTTAGCGCTTCTAACCAGAATCAGATAGTCATCGTTTTCTTTAATCAGATTAAATATTATATAAGTTTCCACGTTTATAAATTGGTCAAATATTATGCCATTTGAAATAAAAATTCACTTGATTAAATTACAAGTTTCAAAGTTTATCCAAATTATTATTTTTTTTTTACTAAGATAATTCAACAAAACGTATATATTATTTTTTACCTTTTTCTAGAGAGTGTTACAGTTTTTCTTTTTAGATTTAAATAATTTACACAGAATTTTTAGATTTATATAATGACTAAAGTTATTATATGCAAAACAAACGTTATGCTTACTATTTGTTCTGGTTTAGGCCTGAAGTCCCATCTTGTAATACACAGATTTATTAATATGGTTCCTGTTTTCTTTCCAGTATGACTTTGTTGATTTTCATTCAATGAATTAATAGGTTGAACTATATACTAGGGTAGAAGTTTCTACTCCATACTTGTAAAACTACAATCTCCGTAAATTTAGTTCAATTCTAAAACGGTGTTGATTTTTTTGAACTTTTTTTTTTTTTTTTACTTTTGCAGGTGTAAAGAGTTGAAGTCCTGTCTTTGATTTCTTTTTTTAGATTCACCCTTCTCTCCCCTTCTGTTAAGTTATTTATTATTTTTGTTGCAATGGTTTATGGTACATAAAATAAAACAATGACAGAATTGTGTGCATGCTAATTAATATTACTCCCTCTAGTGATAACTAATCAGACTGTTTCATATCAATTTAAGCTACAATACAATATACCTGAAGATTGATTACAAAATTTAGAAGAAATATAAATTGATTTTTTAAAATTATTGTTTAATAGTAATAATAGAGTACTAAATATCTTTATACTTCCAAATTGATTCAATACCATTAAATTATCAATTTAAATATTAGTGCAACTAGAACATATGACAATATATATATATATATATACATAATAATATTATGATTCAATGTCTATATTTTTAAAGCAATATACATAATTATATAACTAAATATTTGTAAATACAGGAACTAAATAATTAAAAAATATTTTATCCACTTAAGGAGCACTTTTGATTATCCCAGTAATCTGTGTCAACTAAAGCTTTGAAATGCTAACTTTCCCACAATTCTGTGTTCTTAACGTTTGCTGCTTGCCTGTTAATTAAGTCATGTTTATATTTGTATATTAGCATAGCTTCCTTTATTTTTATTTTATTGTTATTTTTTTTCAATTTGCAATATTTTTACACTGTTAAAATTGAAGTCAAAACCATAAATACATAATTTATTATGGTCGTAAAAAACAGATGCTGAAATATTATCTACTATGCAATTTTGTTTTGATTTCTGAACATGTTTTAATAATAGCAAGTGTTCTTTAGTTATTTTTTCCAACATACATCTAGATTCACCTATAATCCATTTCCACATCTACATATCCATTTATAAATGACACAATTTTTATTTATAAATGAGGTTTTATCTTTGGAGTTATTTATTAATTTGTTTAATGTAGGAGGTGTGTAAAATGCAATATCACATATATCTTTATAAATTTTCCTTATAAACTTTACTTGATAATTTGAAATATATGGGATTGATATCCATATTTTTTTATTAGCAGGAGAATTAATATTATTATTAAAATTTTTATTTTTATATTTTGTATTAAAATCTCCAATAACATTATATATGTGATTATAACTGTAGTCAACATTTAATAATTCATTCGAATATATTTCAATATTTTTGCCTTTATCTGATGAAAATTTACAAAGACTATTATTTCTAAATAAGAAGGACTTCAAACCTGCCATTTTGTGTGACATTGGCACTTTTGATTTATATGGAATATAATCTATTTTTACTATTGGTTTAATGGTTATACAGTAATCCAGCATGCATTGATTTCTAGTTATTTTAAGATTAAGAAACTGAACACACATTAAATCTTCATCTGTTTTTATCCATCTTAGGCCTTTCAAACAATTTAATTCCTTAAACAACTCATTAATTGTATTTGGTTTACCACATACAAAAACATCATCAACATATCGATAATACACAGTAATATTTTTTTTGATAATATTCCTTTTTCAAAATATTTTCTTCATATATAGAAATTATAAAATTACATATTTGAGCAACAGTAGGTAATCCCATGGGCCATCCATTACACATTTTATAAAAATCCTTATTAAAAACTGCATAAATATTTTTATCAATAAAATTTAATATTTCAATTATAAACTTTATTATTATAAATCTATATTCATTTAATGAGAGTCTCAAAATAATAGTTATTTATTTATTAGGTAGAAATGAATTATTTCCATTAAGTTAAACTAGATTAGAATTAGGATGCATCAGTTCTCTGCATCATTCGAGTTAGCTAATTCAATATAATTTTGAAGGTTAATATATATATATATATATATATATATTAACCAGATATATATATATATATATATATATATATATATATTGTGACCTCTTCTGGTTTGGTACCAGAAATACTAATTGTAATTGTATGGTATTATATCAGTAACATCTGATATTATCTTATTAAAAAAAATGAAATAACGCGAAATTAAAAAAATTTTTTATTTATGATTTAAAACTATGATTAGAAGTACTTATAAGTGTAATTTAAAATTTATTAAATGTTTAGTAGCTTACTTTAGGGTATAATTAATAATAGGATAGGGAGGTGGCTTGTCATAAACATAGTCAGTTCAGATTGAGTTGATGTTAATTTGTTTTATTTATTCACAAATAAGTATTAAGACTTGTTTAAGTGATTCTCTAGTTCATCTGCTTTACATATTTTAATTTATAGTATAAACAGTAAAATATGTTTCACTCATCATTATTAAAATAGTCATTTAGTCATATCAGTTTAGTGTCTATGGTGCATTGTTTGTAAATATTCATGTATGTTAATATTATTATTTAGCTTCATTTTTCATTCATATGCTTCATTAAATCATTAAATATCACATCTTATATTCAAATATTTAATTTCATAAATAATAGTGTAAAAAACCAGCTCAAGTACATTTTATGTGAATTAATTGAGTGTTGGACTGGTGAATTATTAAACAATTTTTATTAGTTTTTATTCTGTTGTTTTTTTAAGTACAGAATATTTATTCTTAGTTCAATTTAATATTCAATATTTTTTAATTTATTTAAAAGACAGAATAATACCCCCCCACTTTTATTTTATTTTTCAAGACAAAGTTTCTTGCATAAATTAAGTCTTAGTTTCTGTCTGGTGATCTTTGAACTTTCAGATATCTTGGACTATTGGAAGAGAAAAAGTATGAGGTAGTATTTTAAAAATCTATAAAAAGGAATACTTATAATTTTGTAAGGATTACAACTACAACTACAAACTGTTAAAAGATCTTGAAATACTGTTTCATTTTTAAATTCATTTATTAACAAAGTTTGATAGTATAATTTTTTTTCTTTGAAAGTTCAAGCTGAAAGTATAAAATATATTATTGGTTTAGGGATATGAGTACTTAAACAATGCTAAGAGATATGTTGGTCCCATCCTTGGCTGACTATTTAGATTCTCCAACCATTGTCCAAAATGCATGTGCCTATACTATTTTATTTAAGTTTAAATTGCCACTATTTAAAGAAAGAATGGGAATGTATAATATTATTGTAAAATAGCTTTATTTAAACTTTAAACCTAATGGGAAAGAAGAATGTTTGTTTATTTTTCAAAATTATTTTTTTAAAGTTTTAATTATGGTTTTAATGGAATAACTACAGTGTGTGTAATTTGAAAACTGTTATTAAACATTTTCAGAACTCTTTATAAAAAGTTTTATGCTAGTTATGAAGGAAGGTTTAAAAGGATGTGTATGAATCATTTAATTTTGTCGTCATTATTATTAGAACATTTTCATAATTATTTCTATTTTTACCTATTTAAAAATACAAGACTAAATGTGCAATTGAATGTGTTGTTAATATTTACTTGTTTCTCCAAACTGATAAGAGAAACAAATTTATAAAATGGATAAATTATATGACTTTGCTTTATTAAATGCACTCCTCACTCGCTGTGAAACTTTTCTGTCTAAAATAGTGCCAACAAACCCATCTAGACAAATATTATTAGTTAAATAATTATATACATTCTGAATGGATTTAAAAATGTAAAATAAAATGTTTGAATATATCCTAGGAATGAAGTATGAACTACTACTTTATTTGCATCATAAAAAATATATATTGCTTAATTAATAAAATTCCTCATATATAATGTCAACAGCAATTCATTAGCTAACAGCTGAGAACATTGAATCTGCTCTTATGAATTTAAAAAATAATATTTTGTTTTTCTGCAAGAATGTGTTATGTATTCATCAATATTTATATTTGTGTGCTAATTATTATTATTATTGAAGAGGTAACCAAGGAACATCATTCATAAACTATCAATAAACTTTTCCTTTTTATAACCAAGAAAGAAGAAAGAAAAAGAGAACTTGATTTATTTATTATTTAATAGCATTTAGACAGATTGTGATAGTTTAAGAAATGTTTTATTTTTATTATTATATGTATTATTATTCTTCCAGAACATCTCATTAAAGGCATAATAAGAAAAAAAATATTATGCTAGGTAATTTTTTTATTAGTTTTACCATGTGTTAGATTATAACATACGTGCGTGGCAAGAGAGGGAGGTGACCATGTAATGCTAATAGGGGTGATATCTCTTTTTTTATAAGAAGCACATTATATGGGTTCTTATATTATATCTATGCATTTTCAATAGATTTAAAAAAATAATTATTTTCAATAATTATTTAATCTGAAATATAAAGTTTTATTATGTGTCTAAGCCAAATTTTTGCTTTAGATTTGTGCTAATGTAAATGCACTAGAAAAAAATTATTTTGTCTTGCTTGCCAATAGAAATTATTGCCTTGTTTTCCAACTGTTAATAGTATGATACCACGTCCTAAATATTATATTATCAGATATGAAATATTTTTTATTGCTTTTACAATTAGTAATTGATATTTTGACAGTAGTTCTTTGCTACTGGGATTTGAATTGTCTGTGTATTATTATGCTTGTATATGTGTGTCCATTATTAAAATTAGCTATAATCATATGTTAATTGCAAGTACACATGATATATAATCTATCAGTTTCAGAGGAAGAGGATGGCCAATTGTTTTGTAAAGATTAGAGAATTATTTAAGTGAATTATTGTTCTTTATTATGTTTGAATGGGAAATTATTTTTGTGGCTATATGTAGTAAAGTTAACAATGTTTTATAGTATTTATGGGATTGAGAAATCTCTCCCCTTTTGTTATTTGAATATTTAATATGGGTAGATTGCCTAGAGTATTATATGGGATCGAGTAATCCTTTCTTTTCTGTGTATTGAAGTATTTTTGATAGGAGTAGATTGAATTCTCCAGTTTTGATATTTGGTATTCTGAATTAAAGTATATGAAGTTAAGTATATTATCTTCCTGATCATTTGGTGAAGAGATTTATTCCCACCAGTTTAGTTAGTCTCAGAAGTAGACTTGGGAGTTGTTGTGTTGATATTTATCTGATTTGTGTTTATTGAATGTTTTTCCAGCTTATACTATAGCCAAGTGCCAGATAATTTATTGATAAAAATAAGAATAAAAGAAGAATAGCTTTTCTTACAATAAAAGCTGTAGTGAAGTTAGTGATTAAAGCTTGATTGTCCATTGCCTTCATCTGTATTATGATCATATTATAACTTCATAAGCAAACTGATTACATTGATTAGAATTAATTATTTATTCTTTGACACACAGCATAATACAGACTCATGCATAAAGTGTTAATTTGAAAGATATAGAAAAATCCATCAGTAATGTACAACTTTAATTATCATTTTAAAACATTTTGTAGTGATCATATAAGTTTCATATCATTAATTTTTATCATTCAGTCATCATTTGATTAAGTAAGCAAGCAAAGATAAAACATAGTTAATGAATATAATTATTTATTTCTATTTTGGCAAAATGAAACATAGTTATTTAATAGAATACTTTATTTCAATGTTGCAAAGGCAAAATATATTTAATCAATGGAATTATTTATTTCATTTTGACGATAAGTTTGATAAGAATATATTTAATTAATGGAATTATTCATTTCATTTTGCAAGATATAATTTGGTAAAAATATATTTAATTAATGGAACTATTTATTTCATTTTGCAAAACATAGTTTGATATTAGTCTTAGGATTCAAACCCCTTTACTTAAGTTATAATTAATGTGAATTTGAAGTAAAATGCAAATTTTCGATTTTATTTTATAGTGTAATTAAAATATTTAACCCATGTTTTGTCACAGATTTATTAAGTTAATTGATAACTGAGTGCTATAAAACAAAATCTTGAATATAAAATAAATATTATAGTAGAGTACTAGAAATTTAAGGTTATATTTTTTCAGTTCTATAGGTTTATTAGAAGTAGCTGATAACTAAAAAAACATTTCCTTTACAGTAAAATATATGGATTATATTTGGTTCATTATTTAATGTTAAGAATATAAGGCGTTTCACAAATCTAGCGGTATGTTTTGATAGATTAAATGTGTTAAATTTGAAATTTAAGAGATCATATTGTGATATTTATTTTTATGTAAACTTTAACCAGTGATGCTAAATAAATCCAAAATTTGTACTTATAGCAATGACAAAGAGATTAAATGTTTGCTTAACTATTTTTTCTTATTTTGTTAATAAATATTTTATTACTCAAAATTGTATTTAGAATTTTTCTTTGACATTCTTTCGTGTTTCATATTTCCACACATGCTCACACATTTATTTTATTTAATGTGATATAATTGTATTTTCATTTAATTATAATAAACCTCCAGATATGATGATATTGATTTCCTTGATCCAAACACTGTATGAGATGCCAATTATTTACTGAGTTTTTAAAAGAGTTTTATTATTTAATAATTGTTTAGATGATGAATTAAAATCAAAATGTGCCCTATTTCTTTCATTATCTAACTGCTATTATTTAGTTAGGGTAATGCTTAGTTTATATTATTATCTTCATAATATTAAATAATAGTTATGGAGAGATAGATATTTTAGATTAAGCCATGCCATAAGTTAATTCCCTGAGATCTTCAATTTTTAATTCAGATTAAATAATAAATTCAGTTAGCTAAATTAGATTAGTGTGTAATTAAAAATTTAGTAATGATAGGTTTAGTTTAAGTTCAGATCCAACTTGTTATACATTATAGTTTCTAAACATTATATTTTATTTATTAGTTTAAATTTTCTAATATGATAGAGGTTGTTCAATGCAAGTGGATAATGGGAGGAGGTGAAGTATATACTATAATTAGTTAATTTTAGATGGTAGAATTTTACCAATATAAATTTTATTTATTTTAGAATTTGATAGATGTTTTATTCCTATGAATTAGAATATTTTCTCCCACATCTAATGTACATTTTACACCTCATACACCTCTGTATCCCTCAACTGAGCTAGGCTAAGGTGAAACTTTAATTAAGAGCCTCATAAATAAATTTAGGATAAAGTTAGTTCGATAGTTTATTCTATGATCCATAGAATTGGCACCCCCAGGTATTAGTTAGTGATGGTGATCGATGGTGAGGCGTTACAATATATATATATGTGTGTGTGTGTGTGTGTATAAGAAACTCTTTATTTGTTGTCATTTTCCTACCGATCATACATCAGCCAAGAAAGCAGATCAATTAAATAGAATTCATTATAATTGTTTAATATAAAATTAAATTAACTAATCAAATTTTCCCTTGGATTATTATATATTTATATGTTCACATACATACATATATACCATAATTGATTTCTAAAACAAAAGCAATCTTACATCAAATACAATTGCATAAATAAAATATGCAACCAGCATAAATAGTGATCGATATTTATCACAAAGAATTCTTCAGTGTTTAGCTCACTTTTTATTAAGTTTACAAATTCACAAAGAGAATCTGATATTTTAAAATGCAAAAATTTTCGAAAACTCATTTCTTTTAAAAATATTTGAAGTTTATTCCAGAAACTAATTATTAATAATTCATGACATAGTTTTACTCTGTAGTTGATATTATTTAACAAAAATTACCATTTTAAAAATAATAATTATTTCATGTGAAGTTATAATTTTAGAAAGTTATTTATTTATTCCTTTGTTAGCATCAGATGCACACATATATTAATTTACATGGTTAAATTTTTACACCATTTTATAATTTTTTTATTATACTATTTGTTAAATAATTATTATTTTATCTTCGGAATATTATTGATTTGTTTCTTAGCACTCACATATAGGCATACAAGTAAAATAAATATAATAACCAAGTTGCTAACACTAAAATTCAGATTCATGGGATTTGAGTTGATGATGTTTGCTTAGTTTTTTTTTTTTTTTAATTAAATGGAAATTGAGGTTAAGAAATTAACTTAAAGTACTTCTGCAGATTGAAATACTGTATATAATAGCTGATTACCATTATATATATATATATATATATATATATATATATATATATATAATGTGTATATATGTATGTATGTGTGTGTGTGTGTGTGTGTGTGTAAAATGGTGCGGAAAAGAGTTGAAAATGATATAAGAAAGTATAACTGTGAACTAGCAAAAAAAGCTGTAGAAGAAAATAAAAGTCTTAAGAATGTTAAACAACATTTTGGTATTGGTAGGAAATTTATATCTGCAATAAAAAAAAAAAAAGATGGAATTATTACTAAAAAGAGAGATGACATCATGAAATTGGTAGAAAATTTTTATCAAGAATTATATAGTAATAAAGAACAAGTACCTCCTATATCTATTACATCTTCTGAATTGCCCAGAATTTTAAATGAAGAAGTGAGAAATGCAATTAAATGTATGAAGAAAGGAAAGGCTCCAGGTAATGATGGAATTATAATTGATATATTAAAAGAAGCAGGTGAAGAAACAAAAATTTTTTTAGCAAAGTTATATACTAAATGACTAAATGATAAAGATGTACCGGATGATTGGAAAAATGCAGTAATAATATTAATATTTAAAAAAGGTGATAAAGAAGATATTACAAATTACAGACCTATCAGCCTTTTATCAGTTTTATATAAAAATTTTACCAAGATAATTACAACTCGTCTACAGAGAACATTGGATTTCCACCAACCAAGAGAACAAGCTGGATTTAAAAGTGGTTTTAATACAGTAGATCATATTCAGGTATTGAGAGAAGTTATAGAAAGGACAAATGAATATGAGTTGTCATTATGTTTTGGATTTGTAGATTATGAAAAGGCATTTGATTCTATAAACATTTATTCAGTGATTAAAGCATTGGATCATCAAGATATAGATCCAGGATATTGTAATCTTTTAAAGAATATTTATAAAAATGCAACAGCAACAATTAGATTACATAATGATACTGGGGAAGTCAACATTGAGAAAGGTGTAAGACAAGGTGACTCCATATCTCCAAAACTTTTTACAGCAGTGCTGCAAAAAGTATTTTGTGGATTAAAATGGGAAACTAAAGGAGTGAAAGTAAATGGAGATTATTTAAGTCATTTAGATTTCGCAGATAATGTAGTTGTTTTTGCAAATAATGTTTCAGACCTGCAGGAAATGTTGCAGGAGTTATCAGATGAAAATAGGAAAGTAGGACTAAAGATAAATGTTAAAAAGACTAAAGTAATGTTTAATCGATTTGCTCAAAATATGAAAATAAAGATTGATTATGATGAATTAGAAGAAGTTAACGGTTACAAATACCTTGGTCAGATTATTAATACAGATAGAAACATAATGGAGGAAATTAATCATAGAATTAAACTTGGTTGGAGTGCTTTTGGTAGAAATAACTTGATACTAAAACTAAATATGCCTATGTGTTTGAAAAGGAAGGTTTTTAACAAATGTGTTTTACCAGTTCTTACTTATAGATCTGAGACTTGGACACTCAATAGAAGAGCAATACAGAGACTTCAGACCACTCAAAGAAGTACGGAGAGTTGTACGTTGGGAGTAACAAGAAGAGATCGAAAACGCAATTTATGGGTAAGAGAACAAACAGGTGTTATTGACCTCATTGAAAAAATTAAAAGATTGAAGTGGAGTTGGGCTGGACATATTGCTAGAAGAGATGATAATAGATGGACAATTGAAATTTTAAACTGGATTTCAAGAGATTGTAAAAGACCCAGAAAGAGACCACATGTAAAGTGGATGGATGAAATAAGAAAGTGTGCAGGGGTGATGTGGAGAAGAGAAGCTAAAGATCGGAGAAGATGGATTAAACATGGAGAGACCTTCATCCTGCAGTGGATTGATAATGGTTGATAATGATATATATATATATATATATATATATATATATATATATATATATATATATATATATATATATATATATCAAAAGACAGTAAAATTCACATAAATTTTATAATTTTAGAAGTACTTTCAACTATACATCTTGTACACTTTATCACCTATGTATCCGTGATTAATCAAAATGAGACAACCTTTCACAATATCCATAATTCAATTCAGATTTCCTATAATTCTGTTATTTTAACATTTGATGATTGGTGATTCAGTAACATTTGGTGATTTTTTGAATTATGGGTATTGTGAAAGGTTGTCTCATTTTGAATATTCACTGTTACATAGTTGATAAAGACTACAAGATGTATAGTCAAAAGTACTTCTAAAATTATATAATTTATGTGAATTTTACTGTATTTTGATATATATATATATATTTATTTGAATATTACATATATTGTGCAACGAAGATAGACATCAAACTTATATATATATATATATATATATATATATATATTTGATGTCTATTACTATATATATATATATATATATATATATATATAGTAATGGAATGGGGTGGGTGATAAGTAAATATGGAAGGAAAGTAGAATTGAACTGGGGTGATGGAAAAATCATCATTAACCTACAGGTCAACAACATAAAATAAAATATTAATAATTTACAAAAGTATCTATGGTAATATAGTATTTATAAAAGTGTATATATGAGTAATATAATATTTTATAAGAGTATGGTATTTTATAAGAGCATGAGATATTTAATAATAAAATGAGATTATATAAATCTCTGAGATCATTGAGAGATCAATCAACTAACTCAGAAGAGCAACTAAAGTATAATTATTTATTAACAAGCATTTTCAATAAATAAATATCAGTATATGTAAATAGTCGAGAAATAACAATCCATCATCATCATTGATGGGAATAAACAAATCTATACAATAAATCAGAATAAAATCAACAGTCCATCTTGTGGCTAGATTTGAAACATAAAAATACAAATCAACAGTCAACCTTGTGACTGGATCAGAAATGGGTCTTCTGTAGACCAGGCTAACTATTGAGCCTTTCGTAGCTTGGGCAATTATATAAACATAACTTGGATGTGCCAGCTTAGTGCCCATCCATTAAAAATACACAATAATGCTGGAACTTTAAAACATGCTAATCATCATCAATGCTCAGGCCACTTGCACTGGCCATCTATAAACTTACATTTTTAATAAAACTAAAGTAAAATAAAAAATAATAGTGCATGGGTTTTAAACAGTATCCTCTTTTGTGCCAACCAGGTTGATGGTTGATCATCTCTGGATGCCCCAAAGGACTGACACTTCCCCATTTATCCGTGTCCGAATCTAGCTCAGGAACCCAAGCTCTATTACTGTATGTGACCAAGAGAAGATAAAAACAATTTTTAACAATTAAATACAAGTTTATTAATAACAAACAAAAAAAAGATATTTAAGGTCTTATAGGTTAAGGGTTCTGATTTTGAATGGTATACAAAATTTTATACACAACTAAAGTTATTACATTGTTTTACAATATTTCTCAATTAATTTCTACAAATGCATATATGTATATTCATACACAAACATGCATTTTATAATATACAAGGAAGACATTTCAATTAAACATAAAATAATTATTACATTTGTGATTTACATCATTACTATTGTACCGGTCAAAATAGTATGCTCACTTAACAAGATTCAAATCCTAAGCAAAAGTACCTCAAATCTGATCATGCTAGAGATACACAGGTCTGGAGCCATCCTGCATTCTAACCTATTTGCCTATTCTTCGAATCTCTGACCCAATGTACAACAATCCTGATGATACAGTAAAATTAATTTAATTCCGGGCCCAGAAGCAAAGTGGTAGAGCATAAGATCAGTTGATGATGATGATCGAGATCAGAGTAGCCCAGTTATTACATTTATTATAGTTATTTATTAATGCTAAGCTATTAACTAAAGAAAATAGTTCTAAATTTTAATTAGCAAATAATAATTCAAAAACAACAAACCAGGATTTATATGATATATATATATATATATTGAACCGTATTCGAATATGTGCATTCGAAACACCGGCCTCTTAGGCAGAGAAGACCATACTCGGAGAGTATGTATGCCCAAACGATAGCTATAAAGTATATAACTAGCGTTATATTTCCAGGACATAGCTTCTTCTCGGCTGTTGAGTTCAACACCAAGTTCAAAGCACTTTTTTTTGTTTGTGTATAAACACGGGTGCCAGCTATCTATTCAAGGATGAATAAATAATGCACTTTGAGCAATGGCCACTAACTCAACGCCTAAATCCACTACTAGCTCAGTTGTTTGTAATCACTAATAGACTATACTTAATTAGTGGTTAAAAGATTTGATAAAAGGGAATTGATAAAAAGAATTTATAAAAAGAATTGTAAAAGAATTGATAAAAAGAATTGACTGACAAATAAAGTTTAATTTTAAAGACAATTTATTAACTAACATTTATTTACTAAATTTAAACATTTTATAATTCTAATAAAAACACACACATATTTTTAAATTAACATTTCTAAATAGTTTAAATATTCCTATAGATTTAATAACAGAACACTCTAATTTGACTAATAAATATTGATATAATGATCACGCACATATTAACTCATGTACACACATAATAATAATAAAGTATTACATAGCATTTGAAATTTAATCACACATATCAATAGTTCATTTATGTATGATATAAAGTTCATATAATTAGACTCTTGAAAGATTCGTATAAATTAATGCAATGCAATGGCTATTACAGTATAAATGAAATAAGCAAATGTATTTACCTAGGCTTTTGAACATAGATTTAACACTTTGTTTTCTTCTTGTTTGTTGTTTCTTCCAGTATGAATGGTTCCAGTAGGAATGCTTCCAGCCGGCTGGAACGTTTCCTTGATGAGTTTCCTTATTATTCACGATTATTACTATTGGAGACAATTAGATACTGACGGAGATTTTCTAAGTTGTTACGTTGACATTATTTCACGGGCAGATCTTGCTGTTTTCATCGGACTTTTTAGGCTGTGGAGAGGCGTGAATTCCCAAAATCTTCTCAGCACTGCATTTTGTTTCTGGGTATAATTAACTCAACAGATTCAATTAATTTCTGAACTGCACTCACTCAATAAATTTGTGAACTGATTCACTGGCAATAAAAAAGTCTATTTATATCTGCAACGTGTTGTCAAAATATTTCCGGGGATAATCATTTGATAAATGTGTTGTTTTATTTTATTAATAACCATTGCCGTGTTTTTAATGATAATCTTCTTTTATTTCGCATACATTTTTATTTATTTACAAATCGCACATATATACGCACATATATTTTTAATACAATTTACTATTTAGTTTTAACATTATTTTTTTCTTTAATTAAACTTGAATGAAAAGAGATTTGTATGTTTTAACTTTTTAAATTATATTTTTACGAATACTAATAAAAACTCTTTTCTTCCTTTTATAACCCTTAGTTTAATTTCTCTAATGAAACACCCCTCTCCCCTTCTGATTAATTAATTGTAGCTTTTTTATTTCAAAACTAACGCTAGAAAACTATTTGATTCTTATCTTTTTCAAAAACAAACTGAATAAACTCTTCAACACTTAATTTTATGTTTTTCTTTAACGAAAGATTATTTTAATAATATAATTTTAGATAAAATTATATGTGCCTATATCAATATAGGTACATTACACCGCCCTTCCTTTTGAGAGTAAAATGTGTCATTTTTGACCATTTTATCTCTGACAACATTAAATCTTAATTTATTATTCTTTCTAAGTTTGCTTTTTGGTATCTTTTCCTTTTCCATGCTAAGGGCAATCTCCAATTATGCTTTTCTTCTTTCTATGCTGGTAACATTGCTTACAATGTTCGTCCTGGATAATGACCACGAGGACAAACTAAATTTGTGGCACAGGGATCTTTTATAAATGAAGCTTCAGCTGCCGATTCTCTTGATCAAATTTTGACTAAGAAAAGGTGGCTGCAAATGGCAGGAATTTCAACTGTCCATTTCTGACTTATGCCCTGGAAAACGATTGCCAATTCTCTTGATTGGACTTTGACTAAGCAGTTGCAATGGCAGGAATTTTCAACTGTCCATTTCCAACTTACGCTTTGGAAAAGGAGGTACGAGATATGGGGATTCTCCCCTGAAAAGTGACTTAGGACTTACTCTGGTTGTTGCCAGTGCATTTTTTAAAACAGAAATGATCCTGGCCAATCCATTGTGGGTACTAGAATTTATCCAGTCGAGAGCTTTAAACTTAATCCTTATCTAACTTATTTCAATACTACCCTCATCCCTTTAGATTCGAACCCTTATACGCTCCTAATACAACTTAGATTGACTTTCATTTATATTATTTTCACCTTTCATTATGAACATTATTTAAATATTTAGTTTTACGATACTTATTTATGCTACAATATTATTTTGAAACTATCACGGACACATATTTATTTATATTACAATATTACTTTAACCTATTACTTTAACTTATGTATTAACGTGCGTATATTCAGAAAACTTTTATTTTATTGCCTTTTATTATTATACAAAGATTTTATTGGACTTGACTACTTTAAACCATTTATTTACTTCCTTTTATTAACTTACGTATTCAAAACTATTTTATTTTAATGTGCGTGTACTCAGAAAAAACTGTTCTACAAATTCCATTATCTTTTCATTTATTTAAACTGTTCTAGAAATTCCATTATCTTTTCATTTATTTAAGCCTACAACTTTACTTTTACATCATTAATTTGACCCATTTATTTAACTTGATTTTATTGATTTTTATTTATTTGAACTGTTTATTTACGAACATTTCCTTAATTAATATGTGTGTGGAGAAAAAAAATATTTTATTTTGCGAAGCCTCCATTATTATTATTTGACAAAACAATCCATCATTTTAAATAGCGAAATTCTAATTCAGGCTTTTCATCTATGTCAAAATAATTATATTAGACTCATAGTCCATTTCCGGTCATTTTATTTCCATCTACTTTAATATTCCGACACTTAACTAACTTCTAAACTATGTCAGGTGGTTCCTTCTTTCTTTCTACAAATTCTATAATATAAACTAACTTTCCTCTCTTATCGGTTCCACTTTTATATTTTATTGCTTTATCTCTTTCTCTTTCTGTTCTGTTTTTGACTTTGTAACTCAGAAAACCTTTATACCTAGACAAACTCCGTATTTTTCCTAATCATGAATATTTTTTGCTATGCTTCCTTTTTGTTTTAAATCTACGTCTACAGCGAGTGCGAACGTTTACTTTAACCTTTTTAAATTTTTGTAAAAACTTTTCTACACTATCTACTACCTTGAACTTATGTTTTTCTTCTATTTCTTGATCTACATTTGTGTCTACTTTATTTATCACAACGCTATCTGATTCTAATTCAATTTCTACCTCTTTCATGACCTAAACTTTCTGACTTTCTTTAATTAAATCTAACTCTATAACTTCTTGGTTCTTCTCTACCTTTACCATTATTTCACATCTTATTTCTCTTACCTCTGCTCTGAGTTCTCTAATTTCTGTTTTAACCTGACTAATTTCTGCCTTCAATTCTGCTTTGAGTTCTTCTTTGAGCTCTTGTTGACTTTGTTTAATTTCTTGACACATTTCTTCCATCATATTCATCATCATTTTCATCATCATTCGCATCTCAGATACTTCTTCTTTCTCCTTTTCTACTAACTGGGGATTTTTCAAATATATTGGGCTTTCTTTCGGATCCATTTTCGAAATTTCAATTTCAAAGTACTAGCGCTTATGTTAAACTAAATTTAAATACGACTTATTTATTTATTTTTTCTTACTAAGATGGAAACTCACACTAACTCCACCCTTTTAGTCCTTTTCTCTACCCGATCTTAATGCTTTAACTTTGCCCATAACATCTAATTGACTCTGATTTGATAGTATATATGTCAAAATCTCTTTTCATTTTGAAAAAAAAAGTTTTCGCTCAATTCTTTTTTTAAAAAAAATTAAATTAAAACACTTTTACATACGTAATTTAACTTTTGTATAAAATTTTTTTAAACAAGAAACAAAGTATTTAATTAACTGTCATTTATGACAAGTTTGTCCCACGTTGGGTAAAGCCATTTGAACCATATTCGAATATGTGCATTCGAAACACCGGCCTCTTAGGCAGAGAAGAACATACTCGGAGAGTATGTATGCCCAAACGATAGCTATAAAGTATATAACTAGCATTACATTTCCAGGACATAGCTTCTTCTCGGCTGTTGAGTTCAACACCAAGTTCAAAGCACTTTTTTTTGTTTGTGTATAAACATGGGCACCAGCTATCTATTCAAGGATGAATAAATAATGCACTTTGAGCAATGGCCACTAACTCAACGTCTAAATCCACGACTAGCTCAGTTGTTTGTAATCACTAATAGATTATACTTAATTAGTGGTTAAAAGACTTGATAAAAGGAAATTGATAAAAAGAATTTATAAAAAGAATTGTAAAAGAATTGATAAAAAGAATTGACTGACAAATAAAGTTTAATTTTAAAGACAATTTATTAACTAACATTTATTTACTAAATTTAAACATTTTATAATTCTAATAAAAACACATGCATATTTTTAAATTAACATTTCTAAATAGTTTAAATATTCCTATAGATTTAATAACAGAACACTCTAATTTAACTAATAAATATTGATATAATGATCATGCACATATTAACTCATGTACACACATAATAATGATAAAGTATTACATAGCATTTGAAATTTAATCACACATATCAATAGTTCATTTATGTATGATATAAAGTTCATATAATTAGACTCTTGAAAGATTCGTACAAATTAATGCAATGCAATGGCTATTACAGTATAAATGAAATAAGCAAATGTTTTTACCTAGGCTTTTGAACGTAGATTTAACACTTTGTTTTCTTCTTGTTTGTTGTTTCTTCCAGTATGAATGGTTCCAGTATGAATGCTTCCAGCCAGATGGGACGTTTCCTTGATGAGTTTCCTTATTATTCACGATTATTACTATTGGAGACAATTAGATACTGACGGAGATTTTCAAAGTTGTTACGTTGACATTATTTCACGGGCAGATCTTGCTGTTTTCATCAGACTTTTTAGGCTGTGGAGAGGCATAAATTCCCAAAATCTTCTCAGCACTGTATTTTGTTTCTGGGTATAATTAACTCAACTGATTCAATTAATTTTTGAACTGCACTCACTCAATAAATTTGTGAACTGATTCACTGTCCGATAAAAAAGTCTATTTATATCTGCAACGTGTTGTCGAAATATTTCTGGTGATAATCATTTGATAAACGTGTTGTTTTATTTTATTAATAACTATTGCCGTGTTTTTAATGATAATCTTCTTTTATTTCGCATACATTTTTATTTATTTACAAATCGCACATATATTTTTAATACAATTTACTATTTAGTTTTAACATTATTTTTTCTTTAATTAAACTTGAATGAAAAGAGATTTGTATGTTTTAACTTTTTAAATTATATTTTTACGAATACTAATAAAAACTCTTTTCTTCCTTTTATAACCCTTAGTTTAATTTCTCTAACCAAACACCCCTCTCCCCTTCTGATTAATTAATTGTAGCTTTTTTATTTCAAAACTAACGCTAGAAAAGTATTTGATTCTTATCTTTTTCAAAAACAAACTGAATAAACTCTTCAACACTTAATTTTATGTTTTTCTTTAAAGAAAGATTATTGTAATAATATAATTTTAGATAAAATTATATGTGCCTATATCAATATAGGTACAATATATATATATATATATATATATATATATATATATATATATATATAATAACATATTAAACAAACACAGATATATATTACAAAAATGTTTTCATGCTTGGTGTGACATTTTTAATTTACAAACTTGGAATTTGTTTTTATAAAATCTTCTTTATTAATTATTTCATGGATATAGTTTTATAGAGTGTGCTATAACTTGTGTGGGGATTAATATGCCAATGTACAAATGTTCACAAATAAAATGCTGTGGATGAATAAAACAAATATAAAAGATCGGAACAGATTCAGATTACAGAAAGATACCTGATAATTTAGCATTAATCATTTTGACGAATAAATATAAATATACGGTCTCAATCATTTATTTACAATCTTAAAATCATTATATATGTTTGATAGGCATTAATTGGACATAGCATTTTTAGAACAAGTATACAAGAAACAAAGAATGTGCTACATTTATTAGAATCAATTATACAATCAATAATACAAATTAGATTTACATCTATGGGAATCGATAACAGTTTGTAAAAGTAAGCAGCCTTTAAAATTAGCATACTGAATGAATTTTACGAAATGAGTCAGCATCTTTAACACATCATTGTGACTTACTAGGGTTAGGTAGATGGTGATTAAATTAAAAAGCAGAGTAACAATACTAGCATACAATAAAAAAATCTGGCCTTCATGGCAGTTTCGGATATTCTATCATTTTTAAAAGAATATTTGAGATGAACTTAGATTTGATATGTCTGTGCATTTTGGAAAAGTGATATCGAAGGAGAGGCTGGGTTTGAGAGCCCAGATCTGGAAGTACTGTCATCTGCAGCACATACCTCATAAACCTCATGTTCCACAGCAAGTAGTGTTCCTGATTATGAATGATTTTGAAAAGTAGGATGGGAGCTGCAGGCTTCCGGAGTCCCCAATGACAAAGACATAAAGAAATGGAAAAGATAAAATATCAGAATAAAGGAAAATGTATGCCAGCAACGTTATTGGACATGGATATAATTTTTATAATTTTCATATAATATTATTTTAAAGCTTGGAAATTGTCTAACCTTTTGCACAATAACCTGTTTTCAATCCTGAGTCATTTAACAATGTGTAATAAAATAATAATTCTTTTCTATAGCATTAAACTGATAAAATTTATATTTAAATTCGATTCCCATATATGTATTATGGATTACACTAGCCCTTTAGATAACAGTGGGAAAGAAATGACTAATTATATTAATCAAGGTTCATGATCTTTTAAAATGAAATTTTAAAGACAAAATCAAAGCAGCACACTTAGCAGAATTCATCCACAATAAAAGTTTTTAATTGACTTTAAGAATAACGAATCTAAAATGAAACCAAACTCATGAGCAATTTCTATGTAATATAAACAAAACTTTATTGATAGGTTTTAAATGAAGTCCAGACCTTTTTCAAATTAAACAATTATTTTCCCCCTTACATGCAAATTTGGCGATTTTTGGCATATTAAAGAAAATAAATTATATCTATACATTAAACAAAATACATAAAATCTTAATGGTGCTGCACACAGTTATATATAGAAGTTAATTAAATGTGAAAGGTAAGTTAAAACTACATAATACTAATAATGAATTACAGAGAGAGAGAGTTTAAAAGCAAAATTAGCAGAAGCTTATAAATTAATATATAAATTAAACTACAAAGGTTGAACTATATATTACACAAGTAGTTACTTATGGAGGCAGCTCTACAACAGATAAGGTTACCTAAGTATTGCAGCATAGTCAGTAGATGCAGAATAGGCAGTCAACAGTTGGAACAGTGATGGTCATCTTGGGTGGCCGATCAGATGCAACATGCAGCAGACAGAAAAACAGTTCTCTGAGAGAAGAGAAAATGAAAAAGATTCCTCTACTCATGGTTCATCACACAGAACTTGAGTTGGCTTCTTAAAAGTAACTAAACTCAACTCACTAAAAATTCCTCTGAACTCAACTAAAAACTGAAAGTAACTGACTTCTTTTGTTCTGTGGCTCCTATTATAAACCCTTTAATCCTGCCAAGAATGCAATTTCAGATCCTCATGCTATATCTGTAATCCCTTTAAAAACAACATTTATTTAGCAAAATATTTTCAACAGATAAGGCTCGAAATACCATTTTAGCTGTTTTGAAAGATTTGAAAACACTTGACAAAAAACTTGTTTTTGATTTTAATTAAGATTTAAAAATTTTAATTAAAGAAAATGAACTGACTAGAGATAATTTCAGTATTTCGAACCTTCCCCATTTTACATTGTTTTTACATTCCAATGCTTAATTAAATACTTTAAATCAAAATACATATAGATATAAAAAAGTTTACAATTATATAAAGAAAATGTTTAGTTGTCAGCAATAAACATTAATAAAATGATTGCTTCATTCATATATATACGCATCACACACACTACTGTTTTACTTTACTAAATATTTTTAATTTTATTAATTTCTCTAATAATTATGCATACAGTGGGTGGGTCAATGGCATATATTTATGTTGACGTCTGAATTGCAGGCCCCACAGGAGGTTAGTGTAGATGGTCAAGCATGAAGCTCGATGATGATTAGACATCGACTGCTTCACTATTCAACATTTAAATCATTACATTGATTTACATATATGTGTGCACAAATGCATGATTTATAATATGCAATTAATATTTTAAAAAAATGAATTGACATTTAATCAAAAAAATATTAAAATTTTACATATATGAGTGTGCGTGTATAAATGCACACTGACTTTTACCTATTTCAACTCGTTACAATAATATTATATTTTTTCATAATTAAATCATTTGGAAAACACATAAATTTCACACTTATACATGTGTATCAATATTAAAATAAAATCAGTTTAACAAATTTTATTATAGCTTTCTTTTATTCTTTTACAAAAAATATATAGTCAATTTTCCAGAGGTTAGAAAGCTTTTATTAGGTTACCTCTTAATGAATTATCAATGTCTTTAAATTTAAAAAAATAGATTTAAAAATGTCCATCAAATAAATTATTGAAAAACAACTCACCTTTGTATGCAAGTTTATCTTTGTTTCTCTTTGCATATGTAGACACAGCAGCATACATATAACTACTTCTTTCTTCGGCTGCTCTCTTGGGCAAGCTGTTTTTTGGTCATTCCAGAAAATTGTCATCACCATGTAAAAGTACAAAATTCAGGTATGGTTAGATTTTTTCTTTCTGTAGTCAGTTCCACTTATATTTGGATTTTGTAAGCTTCAGGTCAGAAAGCTGTTTTCCAGAACACTTTTAAAGCTATGAATTACAAAGAATCTTGACCTATTACCTCCATGTAAATTCAAACTCCTCCAGTGAAATGTAGAGCAGCTACTTCCTTGCATTCTTAAATCCTCATGGCAGTTTTCTTGATAATTATACTAGCCATCTTTGCAGCTAGCTTTACTATGGCTATTTTCTGCTACAGTTACCAACTCTTCACAAAATACTTGAGCCAACTTTACAGCTAGTTCTTCTGCTAACTCTTATAAAACTGCAAGCCAAACTGTTCTCTTTAAAATCACTCTCCAGACTAACTGATATATTTTTCAATCAGTCTTTTATAAACTTGGTTAGGTCAGGTGACAAAAACACAATGGCTGTTTTCAATCTCTCTGATCCATTTAAAAACAAGCTGGAATTTCAATCAAAGTGTGATTTTCATGTTTTTACTTTAATCTTTGGAATTTGGCCAAAGGTGTGATAATTCTTTAGAATTTTAAATCTACAAAGATTTTTAACATCATAGTAGAAATGCAAATAAGCATTAATTAAAAAAGATATTTTATACAAGTATTAATTGAAAGATTTTAAAAAATAAATTATGCTTTTTTTTTTGTTATTTTCAAAATCAGAATTACAAATATTATTTATCAGACCTTTTTTAAAATACTTATTTCACAATAAAATTTTACTTTAAACCTAAAGTTATTTAACCCTTTGCTTATTATTATTTTATTTTAGGATAAATAAATAAAAATATCTACAAAAATTTATTCTGTGTTTATTTCTACTTTTCCTTCATTTTAGGTATATAAATGCACATACACTATATTAGCGTGTGTGATGTAACCCAATTGGTTACATTGCCTCAGTCTGAGGGAAAAGGAAAATAGAAATGAAACACCTTTTTTAATAATATTTACATAATTTACATATATAATGAAAACAAAGTTCATATCTAAAAACATATACACATCAATATTCTTAGAGATCTGACCGATATTTGACAGTTAACAGAATGAATAGTGATCTGTAACCTTGAAATAGATAAAGAATTCAACCACTGGACTGTAAGCACACAATGCACCATGAACACCAAGAGTGATACCTCAAATGAGACACTATAAGCTACTGCAACCTTTATAAAGATACTGCAAAATCTTTGCAAAGCTCTCTTTCATGGAGGGTCTGAAAATACAAAACTATGCCCTGCTTCTTTTGAGTCTTATGGTCTGGGAAATACAAGCTATGCCTTGCTCCTTCTCTTTGGAAACTTAGAGGCTGGAATCATGGCAGGACTATGTTAACTGCCTTATGAAAAACACTATAAAATCCAAAAAATAGGTAGGAGCAAATAGTGGAGATACAACACCTTCATAGCTGCATGAAAACATTGCATTCTCAAGCCAATGACAAAAATCTCCATCCATCATCAAAACTGAAAATACAGCTAAACAAACTTCAACAATAAAACACCAAATCCAATCTCCAAAATCATTGATTTTCTATTTAACTCCAAACATGAACCTACACAAACATACATGAAAATTACTATTTTATAATTTATAATCATCATCTATACTCTTGTCACATATTTCACAGTAATTCTTAAAGCTAATTTTGCATAAAATGCATATTTTTTCCTTTCTCAGTTGTGGTTTGAGATCAAGTTAATAATTTTGAAGTGATGATCACCAGTATGTGATCATCATCAGCTGTACATTGGGCAGCCATCTATAATGATTGCAACAGTATATGATCATCATTGGCCCTCAGTTAGGTAACCATTTGTAATGGGATGAGGTGGGTGATATAGCCAGAAAAAGAAGAGCTGAATATGGGGGTATAGAAGTTGAAGGAAATGAAAATGAACCTGGGGTGATGGCAAATCATCATCAACCCCAGTCCATTTAAAATGAAATATTTCAAATAATATGAATTAGTATAAAATTTACAAGAAGTATAATATTTATGTATAAGATTTAAGTAAGCTATATTTAAAGGCAGCATGAAAAGATGAAAATCTGTGAGATCATTGAGTGATCAGCCAGCTACTATGAAGAGGAAGAAAAGGAAAGTTGAATTGAACTGAGGTGATGGGATATCATCATCACTCCAAGTTAATACAAAATCAAATAACAATATTTTACAATATATAAAAAAATGAGATATTTAATAATAAAATGAGATTAGAGAATCTCTGAGAGATCATTGAGAGATCAATGAGATCATTGAGATCAGATAACTAACTCAAAAGAGCAACTAAAAAGAACTATACATCAATCATATATCAACCAGCACTATCAATAAGTCAAAATAAGTATGAGTACTATTTAAAATACCATTCATTGCCATGAATGATCCATAATATAATAAATCAGTATAATATATCAGAATAAAATCAATAGACCATTTTGTGGCTGGATGGAAAATGGGTCTTCTTTAGACCAGGCTAACTATTGAGCCTTTTCCAGCTTGGGCAATTATTTAAACATAACTTGGATGCACCATTTAAGTGCCCATTCATTAAAATACACAATAATCACAAATCAAAACAATAATGCTGGGACATTAAAACATGCTGATCAACATCAATGCTCTGGCCACTTCTACTGGCCAACTATAAACATAACTTTTAATAAGGCTAAGCTAAAATAAAATATAGTGCATGGGCTTTAATATTCTCTTTTGTGCCAACCAGGATGATGATTGATCATCTCTGGATGCCTCAAAGCACTAAGTACGCATCCCCATTTATCTGTGCATGAATCTAGCTTAGAGAACAGAAGATCTATTACTGTATGTGACCAAGAGATGATGAAAACATTTTTTAACAATTAAATACAAGTTTATTAATAACAAACAAAAAAATGATATTTAAGGTCTTATAGGTTAAGGGTTCTGATTTTGAATGGTATACAAAATTATATACACAACTAAAGTTATTACATTGTTTTACCATATTTCTCAATTAATTTCTACAAATGCATATATATATATATATATATATATATATATATATATATATATGATAAATATATATATATATATATATATATATATATATATTGTAACATAATTAAAAGGTCCAAATATTATAGATTTCTCAAAATATAACAATATCAATAATTATAAGCAAATTATTAATAACAAGTATTATAACTCAGGTATATGAAATCACATGAGGTGAATACACTAGTAATTCAATAAAATATAACTCAGGTATACAGACAGTAGGTTTTATCCACTTACATTTCTTGGTGTGATGTTAAGTGCATGTTTAAACAGATACTAAGTGAATATGGTCTAGCAGGGCGCCACTAGATTATCTGAATCTAGAGACGGTTATGTCTAATAACCTTTCACATGTATTGGGTTTGAATCCCCTTTTTTTTGGTACTTTATTTCTAATAAAAATGGAAGATTTTGCTTTTTGAGCCATATCACTATACGCAATAATATTTAGGTAAAAGTAAAACATCTTTAAACCAAAGTGGAGTATATTAGACATAAATCACTGCTTAGATCTTAACATAACAAATGTGTTTCAATATTTTTATAAGTTTACTAGCTCAGATTATATATAACTAATTTAGGATGGCAATTCACTCATCCTTGCATGAAATAGATGATGGGATGTGGTTATAATAATACTAAGAGATCACTAAATATTATGAAATTAATATTTATTTATGGCCTTTAAACATTTAAACAGCTCATTAATTAAAACGTTGATGACAATGATGATGATAATAATAACGATAATGACAAGGGTTTCAACTACAGCTCTAGGACTAAGCCTAAACATAAAACTATTTTTTATAAAGAAATTCATAATTATTGCTTAATTTTAGCATATTTACTTATATCTTAAATAACTAATATTCAACCATTGATGATGATGAATAATCACACTTAACATTAACAAAGACTACACTTAATGA
The DNA here is from genome assembly GCA_028023455.1 of Epiperipatus broadwayi. Lineage (NCBI taxonomy): Eukaryota > Metazoa > Onychophora > Udeonychophora > Euonychophora > Peripatidae > Epiperipatus > Epiperipatus broadwayi. The sequence continues at coordinate 119,121 of JAQFVV010000896.1, read as the reverse complement.
AATATATACACCTCGTTTAATAAAACAAACTAATATTTATTACTGTATTTCTAACATATACATAAAAATTTCTAGATAAACATGAATATTGACATGAATAATAATAATGATAATAATTGATTGTATAACAATCCTCAGATTAATTTCAAGTTCTTTTCCCTTTCCCTTCAAATGTATATTGTATTAAGTTGGATGTCACATTGACCATGATTTTCACTCCATGAGAAAAGTATTTCAAGAAAAAAAATTATCCGCTCATTAGCACACATACTTTATAAATCTAACATGTAAGTAGAATGTTAAAAAAATGTTAATAGACTTGAAAGAGCAAGTTTTAGAAATAAGTTTTAGATTATTTTCTCCCCCTCTCTTCTACCTCTAAAATGCTATACTTAACTTGAAACAAAATAATCTAATATTCTAATACTACTTATTATTTCACATTCACTCACAATTATACACATATAAAAATATTATTATGTATTTGCATGTTTTATCCCATAATAACAAAATATTATTTAAAACCAAAATAATAATAATATATTACTTAAAACTAAAATCATAATACCATTAAAAAAATTATATTACATATTCATATTTCATAACTGTAAAATTAATAAACATATAATTTTGATACATTCAAGATAATTTATGAAGCTCAAAGTTTTTATTAGTAAGACATTCTTGTTTTTAATCGATCTGAATAGTCTTTAAAAGTTCTTTAAATAAAATATACCACTTTATTGCTAAAATGTTTATTAAGACTCTGATATCATAAAGAAAATAGATATAAAAAGTCATATTACCGATCTTTTGTTTGTGGCAAATTTCCAAGGGTTCAAACTTGTCTTGTATAATGTCTATATTTCTGCAGCTACCATTTCTGTTTTACATAAGAACAATCTCTTTCTTGAGGTGTATAACTATTTGATGATGATGACTCTATTGAGGTTATTTGCTTTAGTGGACAATTTGGAAATCATTATATTAATTTTTCTTCTCTTCCTGTCAAGCATGATTCTTAGTGGATGAAATACAGCGGTTGTTTTCACATTTATAAATTTTCTTGAGTTTAAAATCAGTTGTTGTAACAATTAATTGGACTTGATGATTAATATTTATCAGTAGATTAATTCATCTTCTTTGAATGCAGGTGAATGCTTTCTTCCTTCTATTAAAAACATCTTATTTCTCTGGTCAGTTGAAAGGTGTAGAATATTATTTTAGACACAACATCTTTTCTTTCCAATGTGATGTGCAGCTTCCCCAGATGGTCCGGAAAAGATGGGACATACATATAATTTTTCTAGCCAGCCATTTCTTATATTTTCAACATTCAATTTAATAGTCTAATAATCTGAATCATAATCACAATCATAATAATAATTCCAGACAGCTTTTTATATCCAATTTTTAGCTAACTTAACCAATCAGAGATAGCGTCACTTGCTATTTTTGGACAAATTCGTTTTAATTAGATATCTAATTTATTTTCAACTAAATTATTTTTCAACTGAAAAGTTTAATCCTTTTTCCAGATACTTTTGTTTTAAAAAAATAGACTTAATCCTTATTTCCTTTCTTTTTTTTTACATCTAGGTAACATTTCAAATCTTTGAGCTTCCTTCTTTAGATCTTAAGATAAGACAATTTCAAAATTAGAGTTCCCACCCAAATTAAGCTCCCAAAGTGACAAACAATCATTTACAAAAAACAAAATTGCTACAAAGATAGATATCTAATTAAACAGATTTCCTCTTTTAACATAAAATTGTACAAAAAAAAATAATTTGACAGATTTAATCCTTCCTTTTCTTTCAATATTTAATAAATGTAAATTTCTGTATGTAATGTACACACATCCTTCATTATTTCAAATCATTCATAAACTAACATTAAATAATATAATTGCTAGCTTAGTAATTATAACCCTATTATTTAATTAAATTTGTAACTTTTAAATCCCAATTACAATTATAGAAAAGAAAATAGAAGTATAGAATAAGATATTAGAATCGATCAAGCATAGGTTAGTTTTAAAGAAAGTTAAAATGTTAAATATTTGAAATATAAAACAATTAAATAGTTTACACATACATTGCCTATAAGTATGCGTTATAACTTTGCTTTTTAACAGAAAAACTAAATATTAAATAGTTTAAATGTGTGTATTTCTCTTTTTGAGATTTATTAACACACAAACAAGTAAAGCATATAATTGTTGTCCCACTCTTTCTGTCTAAAGCGTTTAAGATTTTGATCTGGTAGGGTTTGAACTTGGATGCCCTACAGCTTCTTTTATGGTTATATAAAAATGTGATGATGATTTTTGGTTTACCTTTTCTACATGCACCTTACTATAAATTTAGCTAGTGACTAAATTGTAATGGCACAATATATATATATATATATATATATATATATATATATATATATATATTATATATATAAATATATATATATCTTTGTATATCTGTGTATGAATATATATATATATATATATATATATATTCATACAAAGATGTGCGTTTTATAATATACAAGGAAGACATTTCAATTAAACATAAAATAATTATTACATTTGTGATTTACATCATTACTATTCAACATTTAAATCATTACATTGATTTACATATATGTTTGCACAAATGCGCAATTTATAATATTCAATTAATATTTTTAAAAAATGAATTGACATTTAATCAAAAAAAAATATTAAAATATTAAATATATGAGTGTGCATGTATGACTTTTATCTATTTCAACTCATTACAATAATATTATATTTTTTTATAATTAATTCATTTGGAAAACATAAATTTCACACTTATAGGTGTGTATCAATATTTTAAAAAAAATCAGTTTAACAAATTCTATTATAGCTTTCTTTTATACTTTTACAAAAAAATATATAGTCAATTTTCCAGAGGTTAGAAAGCTTTTATTAGGTTACCTCTTAATGAATTATCAATGTCTTTAAATTTAAAATTATAGATTTAAAAATGTCCATCAAATAAATTATTGAAAAACAACTCACTTTTGAATGCAAGTTTATCTGTGCTTCTCTTCGCATATGTAGACACAGCAGCATACGTAGAACTACTTCTTTATTCAGCTGCTCTCTTGGGCAAGCTGCTTTTTGGTCATTCCAGGAAATTGTCATCATGAGGTAAAAGTACATAATTCAGGTATGGTTGGCTTTTTCCTTTATGTAATCAGTTCCACTTATACTTGGATTTTGTAAGCTTCAGGTCAGAAAGCTGTTTTCCAGAACACTTTTAAGGCTATGAATTACAAAAAATCTTGACACATTCCTCCATGTAAATACAAACTCTTCCAGTGAAATGTAGAGCAGCCACTTCCTTGCATTTTTAAATCCTCATGGCAGTTCTCTTGATAATTATACTAGCTATCTTTGCAGCTAGCTTTACTATGGCTATTTTCTGCAAATTTTACCAATTCTTCACAAAATACTTGAGCCAACTTTACAGCTAGTTCTGCTAACTCTTATAAAACTGCAAGCCAAACTGTTCTCTTTAAAATCACTCTCCAGACTAACTGATATATTTTTCAATCAGTCTTTTATAAACTTGGTTAGGTCAGGTGACAAAAACACAGTGGCTGTTTTGAATCTCTCTAATCCATTTGAAAACAAACTGGAATTTCTATCAAAGTGTGATTTTCATGTTTTTACTTTAATCTTTGGAATTTGGCCAAAGGTGTGATAATCCTTTAGAATTTTTAATCTACAAAGATTTTTAACAACATAGTAGAAATGCAAATAAGCATTAATTAAAAAATATATTTTATACAAGTATTAATTAAAAGATTTTAAAAAATAAATTATGCTTTTTTTTTGTTAATTTCAATATCAGAATTACAAATATTATTTATCAGACCTTTTTCAAAATACTTATTTCACAATAAAATTTTACTTTAAACCTAGAGTTATTTAACCCTTTGCTTATTATTATTTTATTTTAGGAAATATAAAAAAATTCTACAAAAATTTATTCTGTTTCTTTTATTTTAGGTATATATATATGCACATACACTATATTACTGTGTGTGATGTAACTCAACTGGTTACATTATATATATATATTAAACATGCCTAACACTATACTAGCAAAAAAATGCAAAACCATTAAACAATACAATACTAGGTTAAATCCAAAATTTTACCAAAATCCTTACACAACCATGGTTTCATCTACTACAAATCAACCTTCTCAAGTGAAATCAATCTAAAAACGATAACATATATATACACACAAACATAACCTTCCCATAATTCATTTCAAAGTCCAACTTTCCTTAATATCAAAAAAAGTTTTCATATGATTGATAGCCTCAGAATCAAGAAGATTTATCATCAAAGTCTCCTTTATTCTTCTTTTTAACTCATTCTTTTCATAAAAAATAACTGAAGCATTGTTAAACAATATTTTATGAACTGTATTCAATTCATGAATATATAAATCTGAGTTAAGATACCTATGTTTAACTCTACTGATGTAAATCTTAATACTTTCATTAAGGCTAAACTTACTCGGGCCTACATAAAACTTACCACAACTACATGGAATCTTATATACAATACCAGGAATATTCCTACTATCAATAGACTGTTTTGAACCATTAAATGATGAATTCAAATCAGGACCTTTCTTCCATGCAACCTTCCTTCCACTTAACAAATGATTACTCTTATTTCTCCATTGATGTGTGCTGTCTATATTGATTATTTGGAGTGTAGTGTTATTAATCTGTTTTCATGTTCTATAAAATTATTTGTTAAGTATGTTGATGATTGTTTGTTTATTATTCAGAAAGAGTTTTTATGTGGATTGAATGCTTTTGATTCTAGTATTAAGTTTACAATTGAGGGGGGGGGTGATTTTATAAAATTAAAGTTTTTAGATTTAAATGTTGAAAAGGTTAATGATGTTTTGATTTGTAGTCATTTTATAAAACCTAAGAATTTGAGAAATATGATTAGGCCTGATATTTATCAGGCTTTTATATATAAAAAATGTCTTTGTTGAATTTTTGTTGTAGAAATAGAAGGCTTAATAATTTTAATAATAATGCTGATATTCAAAGAAGTTGATTTGCTGCTGAATATGTAGGATTGGATTATTACCATGGTTTTATTAAAAAAGTTGTATTTAATAATAATGTTTATAGTCATGATTTTGATGGTAAGAATTTTATTGGTAAGGATAATGATTATATGTCATTACCATTTAAGGCTTCAATATATAATTTGGTTTATAAGAATAGTCATTAGTTAGGTGAAAGGAAGGTTACATGGAAGAAAGATTCTGATTTGAATTCATTACTTAATGGTTCAAAACAGTCTATTGATAGTAGGTCTATTCCTGATATTGTTTATAAGATTCCATGTAGTTGTGGTAAGTTTTATGTAGGCCAGAGTAAGTTTAGCCTTAATGAAAGGAATAAGGTTTATATAAGTAGAGTTAAACATGAGTATTTTAACTCAACTTTATATATTCATGAATTGAATACAGGTCATATAATATTGTTTAACAATGCTTCTGTTATTTTTTATGAAAAGAATGAGTTAAACAAATAAAGGAGACTTTGATGATAAATCTTCTTCTGATGCTATCAATCTTATGAAGACTTCTTTTGATATTAATGTAAGGTGGAGTTTGAAATGTATTATGGAAAAGTTTGTTTGTGTGTCTATATATGTTATTTCTTTTAGATTGATTTCATTTGAGAAGGTCTATTTGTAGTAGATGAAACCATGGTTGTGTAAGGATTTTGGTAAAATTTTGGATTTAATGTATAATTGTATTGTTTAATGGTTTTGCATTTATATATATATGAAAAATAAAAAAAAAACAAGTTAAACTTGCTAACACTTGTATTTATGATCAATAGATGGCATTTTACCAAAAACACCGTCAAAGTGTATGTTTGTTTACATAAACATCAGAGTAAGCATTCACTATTGACTGCTTACTGTGACATTTATGTAAACAAACATATGCTTTGATGGTGTTTTTGGTAAAATGCCATCTATTGATCATATATATATATATATATATATATATATATATATATATTGTAATGGTATGTAATATGCTGTTACATTAATTTAAGATTAAAATAAAAACTTAAGCTTGTAAATAAAACCTAAAAGCTAAAAGTTAGAGTTGTTAAATGTATATATATATATTATATATATATATATATATATATATATATATATATATATATATATATATATATATATATATATATTCACACAGATGCAAAACTTTAAAAGTATTTTTTTTAAATAAAAAAAAGTATTTGAAAGTATTTTTTGTAAAAAAAAATAAAAGATCTAAATATAAAATATTTTAGTAAAAAGTAACATATGTAAAAATAGAAACAGGTATTAATTAATTCCTGAAATCTCAAAATGGAAATGATTGTGTTATTAATTATCGAAAATCAAACTAGCCATTGGGGATCTTAAATAATTAAAAAGTCAGATGTAAGATATAGATAAAAATTAAAGATTGTTTCCCACTCTGAAACAGAATGTCCAATAGAAGCAGAAACAAACACTCAGACCCTAATGAAAATGATTGATTGTTCAGTGAATCTGGATGATGTGTATAAAAGGAAAATATCCAAATTAAGAACAGTTCCAGCTTGATTTTGTGAGAAGGTGATAAGATGCTCTTGTCACTCTCTCTCAATTATTTCAAATGAAATGACTGTTGAATTATGAATGGTACTGTTTCAGACCCGAATAAAATAATACCAGGATTGAACCAGCTAAGCCACCTTCAGATAGACCAGTCTTCAAATAAAGATTTCATGGGAATTGACACCAGGAACTGGGACTCTTCTACTGTAAGAGATATAACTGAAATTAAAAAAAAAATAATTAAGAACTTTCAAGATTTGACAAACTAAATCTAAATCTTTTAAAATGAACTTTAATCTGACTTTTCAAATCAATTACTAATGTTTATTTTTTATACTTTTGAGTTTGCTGACTTAATCATTTCCATTTTTTTTTTAATATTTATTGATTAAATTATTTAAATGCATTAAATTTAAGTTGGATACAGATGACTGCATAGATTCATTAATGTTTAATTATGTTTTTTATTTTCATATTTGATTAAAATATGTAGATATTCAGTAAATATGATACCTAATGCTGAGTATCTAAAAATGTATTTATTCGAATGTCTTTTAAGTTATTGGTGTCATTGCTGCATCTTATGATGAATGCCATTGGATTTCTTGTAAATTTCTCTCTGCAATTCCATCAATAACTTTATGTTTTGATTGTTTGTGTTTATTTTGAAATGTTTTTAACTGAGTAATCTATGTAGCCTATCTGTACTCAACATTCTAAAGTAAAATTTATTAAAATGTCCATCTGTGCAAATAGTTTAAAATAATAATTTAAATTTAAAAATTGATATTAAAATCTAAAGAAATTGTATTCCTCAATTTTATTTATATGTGCATTAATAAATGTTTTATGTGTTAATTACTGGTAGTGGTTTATTTTATTGTTTTAAATATTAATATATTTTGAGAATATAAATCTTTATTAAAACTTATAAAAATGTTTTAAATCTCTGCTACTCACTGAGCTTGTGACTTGGGCTACCAGTTGGAATAATATATATATATATATATATATATATATATATATATATATATATATATATATATATATATATATATAATTGAATCTTAACAGTGTGTATCTGCCTACTCTATAAATTTTCCAGGTGCAAATGGACTGGTGGTGCCCTGTATGGCAGATATGGTAGAACCCATTTTCTAGGACCATTATATATATATATATATATATATATATATGCAGATAGGAGTTTATCTGCATATATATATATATATATATATATATGCAGATAGGAGTTTACTGTTAAATGAAAGAAGACCAATTGATTTCTTTTGGGGGAATTAAAGGAACTGAGCTAGGTAAATTCCTAAGACCCACCCTCTAACTGCTTACCTTGGCAGCTGTTATTATTATGTTATTATTAATATAGGTATGAACATAGATGGGCTGCTCATCTACAGGTTTATTGGCATATTGCCTCTGAAATTAAGATCAACAAACAACATGGTCTTTTTTTCAGTTTCCTGATAAGACAGAATAAATGTGTTTTTTTTTTAAACAAATATATACAGTCATGATAGACAAAAATAACTTATGGCTCTTATTCTCTATAGGCTGTAAAGTCATCAGCCATGTCAACACTTGATAGCCAATGGCAAAAGGTGCTAATAATTTACCAATTGCAAACCCAGAATGTCATTTGATGCTGATTTTTATTTAGGTATTTATCAGTGCAGATCACTTTCAATTAAAAGAAAGATTACAATTGTTGGAAAAAAAACTGTCTTATATTAAATGAGACAGTATTGGACTTTGTGAAGTTAGAAACGATGAAATGATCATTGATTTAAAAAATGAACCTGTATTTTACAACAAAGGCACACATATTAGAAGTACAAGTGAAGTAAGATTCATTATATAAAAATAGAAGAACAACATTGGAAAGACTGATTATGTTATTACACAGAGTGGTAAATTAATTATTCAACTTAATAGCAGATACCAAATGTAAAAAAATTAGGTTTATCCCAATAATTATTATAGTGATGAAGTTGTAAAGGATTTTTATATCGATGTTCAAAAGGATTTTGGTCAGTCTAAAAACATTTTAAAATTATTATGGAAAATATTAATGCTAGGATTGGTAAACAAATGAAAGATAAAATCATGGTAAGTAAATTTGGAAAGGTAATATAATGAAAAAGGACATAAACTTGTAGACTTCACAGAAAAAGAAAAACATTACATTATGATTTTTTATCTTCTTTAAAAAGTATAATAACTATTGTTTCCTATTGTATTGCCAAATGTTTATCATATAAGATTCAATTGACCAAACACTTTATTACTTTTACAATGCTTTATTATCTACCCTTTCCTTCGGTTTACAGTTTTTATTGCCCCTGCAATGTTCTTCAAAACTTTATATTTCCTACTCTCAACTGTTACAATCAAATTTTAAATTTTTTCCATGAATCAAACCATATATTATTTATTAATTATTTAGAGCTAGTTGAATGGTAGAAATTATTATAGGATATCTTTATTATTTATTATATTAAGATTACAAGTATTTTAACAGAAATATTATTATTTTATTTGAACTAATTCTATTTTTTTATTATGTATTGACTGGAAGGTGAAGGTACAATATATATATAATAACAGTCATATCTGTGCATTCACACAATAAAATCTAGAATTTTAGTAAATCATCCCAAGGCTGATCAAAATGAGGTTGTTGAGACCATGAATCCAATCTCACCTCAGTTACTTTACTAATGCTCAAACATTTACTACCTTATGGGTGGCATATATGAGGCTACTCTTAATTCTTTAATTCACATGTCAGCAATAGCACATTAGTGGAACATGAGACCATGAATAAGAATGGTCATATTTAAAAGTATAGCTATATAGACATGATCCAACTGACAGATATCATTAAATTTGAATTGTGATTCAAAAATAACCAAGTAATAATCAGTAATTAACTAATGAATAATGAGAAAAAATTGAGACACTAAGCAAAGTTATATTTTAAATAACTTTACTATAAGCCAAAATTACAATAAAATAAAACAAAAAAACAATTAAATGTAATTCGGGAAATTATCTCACTCACAGGTGATGGTTATTTTATAGATTTACAGACTATTAACTCAAAAATTTTATATTTTATTTCACTTGCAGGTGATGATGATTTTATAGGTTATAAGCTATTAACACAAATATTTGGTATTTTATCTCACTCACAGGTGATGACGAATTTATGAATACACAAGTTGTTTTATTTTCATAAGGTTTATTACTAAAGTCTTAGAAATTGATTTCAAATTTATCTCATGATTATCTATGCCTTAGTTATGCTTTTCCAATGAGAATTAGATTTGCCTTAGTTATTTTGCAGAAGTGATTGTTATTAATTATAGTTAACCTTTTTATTTAACAAGCAATACATTTCTTTATATAGATTAAGGATTTACAAAATTAGATTATGATTCAGATCAAAGTTGAAACATTAATTATTATGGCAGGAAGAACTGATGGTGGGTAGTAAGACTTCAGATACCAAGGCATTTATAAAATACATAATCTGAATCTGTGTGTCTCAAATGTGTGCTTGTTCATGTAATTCATTACTGTGTAATTGGTTGTTTAAGACCCTACTAATTGCTGTGAATAAAAGACATTTAGTCCAGGTGATTTAACAACTACTAAATAAATCTGGGTCCATATGCTCTAGTCTTAAATATGAATAATGGGGTGGACATTCAAACCAAAGACAATTTTAAGAAAATAGTTGTCCAAACTAAAGTAATAGGTTGACCTTAAACCAAGCCCATTTAAGATATAAATACAGCATTGAATATAGGCACATCTGTTCTTTCTAAAAACATATTCACCCCATTGACTACATGGTTATATAACTAAAATTAAAATGCAAAACATTAGTATCAATCCACGAAACCACCATAAATCAGTTCATAAATTAGCATTTATAATTATGCTACTAAAGAAATATAATAAATGTAATTTATTAAGATATCTATATAGGTATTCATATAAATCTAAGAAAAGATACAGCATATTTTGGGATAATTATACAATTAAATTTTAACTTTATGCTATAATTCATCATGTCTGCTAAATACTAACCAACTAGTTCATTTATAGCAAATCTATGTTTACGCATTTATAATCGCTTAATTATGTATAACAATAAATATTATGTTATTCATTTCAAAAGTGAGTTTTGTTAGTGCACAAATACACACAAAATTATATCAGTGTAACAATATCCAATCATTTCTCAATAATTAATTTAAATATTAATAAACTCCATTCTGAATAAAACATAGCATAAATACATAAATAAATAATTGAAAATAATATAGGCATAGACTTAACTATAAAAGAATATAAAGTTATAGATAGGATTTGGCTTTATTTTATTTAGTTACAATAAAATGAAATTAAAATAGATCAAATCAGATTAAATTAAATCAAATCAGGCAAGACTTAGACAAATTAAATAGTAAAATAAAATTACATTTTAATTTAAATGTTAATATGTAAAAAGTTTAAAATAAATCAATTTAAACAATATTAGCCATTTATAGTGTTTTAGTTAGCTTTGAGAACTTAGGAGATTTAGTTAAAATCTTCATTTTAAAATCTGCAGAAATTGGTTACCAGTTTAAGTTCTGTTGTCTGGCATGATAGTTTGATCTTGGGCATCCTCTTTTTCTTACTGCTACTGGGCTGTTGTTTCAGGTGTGCCCACATCATATAGACCACTCTCAGGATTAGAAAGCAAGTTTATTGCCTTTCTACCCAATAAATACACTAGCAAAAAGAATTTAATGATGAATGAATGTCCCAACATGGCTGAAGTCCAGTTTATATAATGACCTCCCACCTCTCTTTTTTGATTCCAACTTGTTTATTAGTTTTAGTGCCACATCTGTTTTTCTAATTTAGTTTGATATATTCTCAGAAAATCCAGGGAATCCTGATAAGTTATCCATTTTCATACAGGTGACTCCCTCAATTTTGACCAGGTTAATTTATTCAAACTTATTTTAAAATCGATTTTTACTTTAACTTTTTAAATAGGTCAAAATATAGTGAGAAGGATTAATTTTATTAAATTATTTTTTTACGAAAAACAAATCTAAAACCTGGTAAACATTTTACTCTATATGTAACATGTTTAAGCATATTTTATCTATATATGCAGAAATATTATGATTTCTATATTAACTTTACAATAATATTCAAAATAAAAGAAAACCTATAATACTTTAAATCTATAACATTATATGTTCTTTTCCGCATATATGTAAGTTTTGGTTACACATACAGCAAGATTGTTCACATATGCTAATTTATTACATGTATACATACACATTCTATAATGTATGCTATAATACACACACACACACAATTATAATTAGTAATTTTAAAATTAGTCTAATATACGAGGATTTGGGTATATTGGTATAGAAATAAAATACTACTATAGCATATATTAGGTGAAAAAGGTTGATAGATAGATCTTATTGTTTCAATACACACACACACACATATATATATATATATTGAAACAGTCATATATATATATATATTGAAACAGTCAGCTTTGTCAACCCTACTGTTCCACCTACTATATACTATAGTAGTATTTCTATGTAAGTATCTATCACCAAATTCTCGTATATACGGTTAATAGTATATCCAAATCAGGATGTATTTAAATATAAAGGTATTAGTTATGTATGTGTGCATATATTTTAAGCCTACAAGAAAAAAAGGTGTATCTGTATATGTAAAAACCCATATATACATGCACATATATTTCTAAGAGTAAATGAGTGAAAACTGCGTTGTATGTGTAACGAGAGACACGTATATGCAGGAAAGTATGATGTTAACAGATTTAAAACATTATAAATTTATTTATTTAAAATATTTATTCTGAAGAAAATTAATATTTGAAATTATTGTATATTTCTGCATATATTGCTAAATTAAATAATCAAGTTACATATATAACCAGATGTTTTCCATTTAGATTTGTTTTCGAAAAATCAGTATTATAAACTTCCATTTATAGATTTGTTTTCGAAAAATTGGTATTATAAAATTTAATCTTTCTCACTGTAGTGTAACCTAATTACAAAACTAAAAGTAACACTAAGTTGTGGAATAAATTATCCTGAGTTATTAAAAATAAATCGTGAATGACCGGCTGTAAAACTTCACTATAAGAAATAAAAACAAAGTAATTATACAATTCTAGAAATACAGTGAGAAAATTAGCAAAACAAATCTAGAAAATTACTATGACTGAGAAGAGGGGGGTGGTAAGCTGAATATATAAGTTTCTGCAGCCATTTTGAAAGGATTCAGACATTTTTTCATTCAACAACTTGTTTTTAAAATTATTAATTAAGAGGCAGGTTGAGTAGAGGGCATTTTCTCTTGCCTTTCTGACCCAGGAGTCTACCACATGTGGGAATCAGTGAAAGAAAAGCCGTATAAAGCAGATGCCTGGTTCTATCCTCAACATGTAACAAGTGCCAGCAGAGAAGAGTCAGTAAACCCCTTCCTCTACTTAAAGATTAATAACTCGGATAAAATGTGATAATTCCTAAAGCTAGCTAAATTTAAACTCTATTGCCATAGCAATAATGTAATTTTAAATCCACTACTAAATGTAATTTTGATTTCTTTATTTTTCTTAAAATCACTACTAAAATGTAACTTTGATTTCTTTTGTTTTCACCTTAAAATCTTGCCTGATTTAATTTGATATTTACATTTAATTTAATGTTTGATTTGGTGTAATATTTAATTTGGTTTAATAACTAATTTGAGTTAATATATTTATTGATTTATGTACTCTATATATTTATTAATTTATGAGTTGGTTTGCTAAGTTATCTCCAATTGACCTCGTTCCATGTATTTACAGTTTTCTGATTTATTTAGTTGTGACTTGCTTAAAGTGATTGATTTTAAATTAATTATTATAAATTTCATTACGTATCAAATTTCATTACGTATAATTTTAAATTCGTTATTCTAAATTGTGTCTAATTTTAAATACTTCATTCTAAAATGATAATTAAGTTTCTAGATTATTTTATGTATTTTAACTGAATGATATGTGCTTTTACATATTTTAATATAATAATAATATTTGCCTTAATTAGTTCTTGTACACAACTTAAATTTGTTTTGAACTGGGTCAATCAGATATAAACTAATTGCATTGCAATTCCATTTTAAACTAGGCTAAAACAGAGTCAAATTTTAGAAATCTGTTCATTAAACATACATTCCTTCTAAGTAAAGCTATGCCATTTTATGATTTAACATTGCTTAGTAGTATGTGCTATATTTATTTAAAATGGAATTGTACTGCTGACTAAATGCTTAGTGAGAAGCCATTACAGGTTCACACCTAGAGAATAATATAGAGTCTAGGATGCAAAAGAAAATTGTTTTGAAAGGGATAAAATATCTTGTTTAAGAGTTAATTAGAAAGCTTACTGTTTTAAAATAGATTCACTTTCGAGATATTTAACTAATGTTTAGCTAGAGTGATTGAGATACAGCATAGAGCAATAACTTTATATCTTAATGTCCAATAATATGCTGTACTTCCTCCTGAAGTTATAAAATTTCTATATAGAGAGCTTTACAAATTAGATTCTAGTTTTTCCGTAATAGCATAGTTATACATGCTACCTAATGAACTGATATACAGTAGTTTCATGAAGGAAACTAGTGTTTAGCATCATAAAATTTTAATTATATAATGTGGTCAGTGGTGCGAGTATGTTTTTAAGAAACGCTACAGTGTATATATATATTTGTTGCTGTATTCCTTAATGGTTTATACATGGTCGCGCTGCACCCTTACTTTTAGTTCAGGCAATTTTCTTCTTCAGATGGTGGATAGGTTTGAACCTCCCCATTCTGCATTCTTAGGAATGGGGCATAAGTCTCTCACTCAAATAAATTGCTTGATCACCAGACTAAAAGGTTTTTATCTTATTTTCACAGCAATGAATATGGTTACTTGGTAAAAATCCCATAAAAAGACACTCTCGAGATGCAAGGGCTATATCAGACTTTATATTTTCTATACGCCATGGTATATGAAGTCTGACTGCCAATCATCAGTTCATCCCGCCATAGTAATTGTCTTTTCAGCTTGCATCTGAATTCGAGTCTAATTTTACGGGCACCTAAGCTACATAGAGAATATTAAATATTAGTGTTTGATAAAATGTCATATTCTTTATCAATATGTATAATCACTTCTGCTAGCTCTAGAGCAGATCTAGACCCCATTGTATAGCATAAACTAGGCATAGATTGTCGTGAGCAAATTAACCTTGATCTATAATGTAATCTTAAGGCTCATGAAAATATAAATTTTATACTTATAATTACTTCATCACCTACAAGTGATATCTGTATGTAGCAAACTCAATTAAATGATTTTTAATTCAAATGACAATCACCTACATGTGATTGGAATTGCTATATAAACAATTAAATCATCACCTATGAGTGATATATGTATTTGTAATAAACCTAATGTAACTAAGCAAAATGATTAATGTCACCTGTAAGTGATTTACATTGCCCAAATGTATATGTAAAATAAAGCCATATGTAACTAGGCAAACCATAAATGATTATAACTCCAGTCATCACTTAGCATGTGAATCCCAAACTCAAATATGAAATTGTATCCTTAACTTAGTCACCTGCATATGATACAACCAATATAGCCAAGTTATAGTCATTATTTTCATTTATTGATTTTAAAATTTATTTTTCATTAAATTATGTTTAAATTTAACTTTTGTGTCATGTCTCAATGTTGCTCATTGGTAAGTATTTATTGATTATTTAATCATTAGTTAAAAATCACAATCCATATTTTATAATTATGTTCTGCCACCCATATCTTCTATATAGCTATACTTGTTAATAAGTCAACTTATCCTAGTCTTGTGATTTACTGATGTGCTATTGCCAGCACATGATGAGAGAAAGGGCTACTGTGGCTTCATATGTGTCATCTGCAAGATGGTAAATCTTTGAGCGTTAGTAAAGGAGTTGGGGCTATATCAAACATCGTGATTCGTACCACTCTATGCTGGTCAGCCTTGGTATGATTTACTAAAGTTTTGGATTTTGTTGCATGAATGTACAGATTTGACTGTTACAGTAGATTTTTTTTTCACAAGGTATGGTGCCACAACTGGGATGTTTGAATATAAACCTGCATACCTCAGAGGGGATGTTGACATAGGTGTGTTTTTCCATATCACTTAGTATATATGTATATAATTTTTTTTTCTCCGGGTATGGCGACCAACTAGAGCTATCGAATATAAGCCTGTATACCTGAGAGGGAATGTTGACATAGGTGTGTGTCCATGTCACTTATTATATATATGCATAGTAATTTTTTTTCTCCGGGTATGTTGCACCAACTGAGACTTTTGAATATAAACCTGCATACCTGAGAGAGGATGTTGAAATAGATGTATCTTCATAAGCACTTGTAATATATATATATATATATATAAACAACAACATCCGAACATTAAGCTCTGTTATTAATTTACACCACCCTGAACCGAAAATATGTGTGGTAGTTTAATATTATATATGTATAAATTATTTTGCACCAGAGATGCAATCTAAAAAAAATTTTCAGGTATGAATATAAAAAAATTTTTTCATACTAAAAAAATATATAGTTTCAATTATTTGTAAAGATAATAAATTGCGATTGTATAATATATGCATGTTGATATTGAGGTTGTATTGATAGAAATGTATACGCTTGCTCTCTCTATATATATGTTTGTCAAGTAACAAAACATATTTTGAAACAAATGCACTTGAAATGTATTTGTAATTTTAGTCATCTGATAAGATAGGTGAAGACCCTCAAACTGGGAATTATATTGTCAAGTGGTCTGGTGGCCACTACACTTTAATGACAGCAATTTTTAGAGTAACCGTAGATAGGTGAAGACCCATTTGTCAAGTTATAAATATATACGCTCATTGTATATATAGTTATTGATTAACAAAATGCATTCTCAAATAAAATGCACTCTTAATATGTATATTTTAGAAACCTCATTATGATTATAGGTGAATTTCAAACATGTATACATTCACAATATATGTATATGTTGATTATTTTAGTAGTAACTTAACATGATAAGTGAAGACCCGATTAAATACTTATATTTTGCAAAGTGGGCTAGTCACTTGAATATAGAAGTGAAATGACTATGCTAGAATATTTGTGATGCTATTTATATATGTATATAAAGATTGCATTGTGAAAGTATAGCTGGATATATAAAATAATCAATATAGATATGGTGTGTTGAAAGCATTGTATATATATCTCACCTACCGACAGCTGGCACCCAAGGTAATTTGAATAACTGTGAATTATCCTCGTATAAATTTGTTGTCAGAGAGAGAGAATATTTTGTTGTTTTATTCAAAATTTGTGAATATTAAAAGGTGTGTGATTCAAGACTGAAATGAGCAGGATTGAAATAAAAAGGTGAAAAATCAGGCAAGATAAATATACGAGTGTTAGGTGTACAAAATTTGCAAACCACAGGAAGTAATAATAACAACAACAATAATAATAGAAATAACTATAATTATAGCTAAATCAAGAACAGAATGAAGATGCTGATGGAAATAAAATGGGTGAGTTGCGTTTAAATATTTAATTTATTTTGTTTATTAATGTTGAGAAGGGTTAAAAAAATGCTAGGCAAGGCTTAATTAATTTTTTTTATATTAATTTTGAGGAGGGTTTAACAATGCTAAAAAGGACTAAGGGTTGAAAATGTTGATGGATATAAGGGCTTTGAGAGATAGGGCAGAATAAGCTGAAAAAAAGAAGCAAAGGTAGACTTGTTGGGGAAAGGAAGGCAAGACAGCCGCACATAAAAGTAAGCAAAATAATTTATAATGGAAAACAATGTAGAAGAGATAGTGGAAGGAGTAGTGGAAGGTAAAGAGGATAGGATCGAGAAGCCAGTCGAGAAAAAACGAAAAATGCTAAGGTCAGGGAAGGAGATCGTGGAGATCAATGACAGCAATATGGAAGAGGAACTAGAGAGCAAGGGAGAGGAGGCAATAAAGGAAGGACAAAAGAAAAACATACAACCTGTAAAAAAACAGTCCAAAGGGAAAATTAATGTAGCTATTGAGCAACTAGTAGAAATACTAAGGAGAGATAGAGAAGAGAGAGAAGAAAGGGCTAAAGAAAGAGAAGAGAAAGAAGAAGAAAGAGCTAAAGAAAGAGAAGAGAAAGAGGAAAGGGACAGGGAAGAAAGAGAAAGGGAGATGAAAGAAAGAGACGAGAAAGAGAAAAGGGACAGAGAAGTAAAGGAAAAGGATAAAAAGAAATGAGAGGAAAACAAGAGAAGGAACCAGGAAGAAATGTTTGAAAAGATGGAAGTGATGGTTAGGAAAGCTTTTCGACTTCCATCCAAAATTTTATTGAAGGAAGTGACAGTAGAAATTGAGACTCAAAAGAAGAAAGAAGTAGAAGTGACAAAAGAAACTATGAAAATTTGTGAGCCCAACTTCAGAAAAACTAGTAACTATTGAAGAAATTTCTAGAGTTACAGAGGGAGGAGCTGTACTTGAAGAACAGATTGAAACAGAGGTATTACCAATTACAGGAATGGAAGTTATAGAAATAGACATATGAGCAGAAAAGATTGACATAGAAGGGATTGAAGAAAATGTTGAGTCAAGTGCTTTAGAGAGAATGGAGGCAGAACTTGGTAGGGAGAAAGAGCCCATTGTGATTGGAAAAGAAATCATAGAAGCAATACCATTAAGTGAGGAAGAAATGATGCTCAGCATACCTGAAATCTTGAGCCTTTACAGGGAGCAGGAGAGTTGGAAGCTATAAATGATGGAACAGGAAGGTTAAAAGTTGAGTTAGGAATTAAAAACAGAAAGAGAAAAACTCTTTTCAGAAATAATAACTGAAAGAGAATATATCCCAACAAAAGAAATAGAAAAGGCAGAGGTAGAAGTTAACACCAAATTAATAGGTGAAATTATAATAGAGCAAGTGGAACTGCATCAAGAAAGTAAGGAAGAGAGAGATCCAGCTGGTCCAGGAAAGAAGAAGGAGGAAAATATAGTTAAGAAGCATGATATAAAAATAGACAAGATGCTCAAAAATAAAAAAGGTTATGGGAAGATAGTTGGAAGAATAGGGATAAAGGAAAACTACATAGAGAAGATAGATGACAAAATGCATCTGGACAAATTAAAACTGGCAAAGGTAGATGCAGAAACTATTCCCATAGAAGTAGATAAAAGAGAAAATTTAGAGCCAGGGGAAGATCTCCTTGGAAAGGTAGAAAGTAATAGTGAAGTAGATAGGTTTGTAGTCATAAAAGAAGACAGTAAGAAACAAGGACGTAATATATGCAAAGAGTATGATGAGCAGAAATCTAAAACAAATATAGTAGGTAGAGTAAACTATAAGATTAAAGTCAAACGGGCCATGCTAGTGCTTATAGGTGAAAGGAAAGTTAAGTGAAAAAAACTAAACCAGAGAGCTAAAACAGCCAGTAGAGTGCAATGGAGATGATCAGAGAAATATTACAAAGATGTTGATAATAAGGCATACTGGGAAAGGCCACAATTTAAAAAAAGAGAAGGTTGGATAAAAGTAAAGATATGAAGTAATTTATTATAGGTGTGATTGTAGTACAAGTAGCATATATATATATATATATATATATATATATATATATATATATATATATATATAAACTGCAATTAGCTGTTTGTTTAGAGTGTTGTAGGTCTTTAATGAAAATATTATAATTTCCATTTGTAGCTGATATATATAAGTATGCATATTCTTAAGAGTGTAGGGACTGTGTTTTGTGTTAGGGTAGAGATTAAAACTGAGGTAAGCCAGGGACATTTACAGTGATGTAGGGGGAATGATGATGGGATAGGGCCTATTAGTAAAAGTTTGAGGGGTGTTTTAGACCTTACTTACAGATATGAAACACTTAGAATTATTGAAGCAGTCGGATCTGAGTTCGATCCTAGCTTCATGTTATTTACCCTAATACTAACCTTAAATTTCCGATGCAATGGGGCTTTATACGTTCAATCCACGCTAATTTCCATAATGAATAACTTGTTTCAAATACGTAGTAAAATTAATTAGTTTAGTTTAAATTGGATCAATTCTCTAAATAAATTCATGATAAAATGTTCATGAATTTACATATATTAAATTGCCTGGATTGTGCGTATATATGTTTGTAAATATTAAATATATATAATTGTTCGAAAGTTTCATTGCGTCGGGAATACTTGTTTTTTTTACTTTTAAATAATTTGTAAAGTTTTGCGATTAAAAGCTACATTCCTTCCAAAGGCTTTCAAATTCTCAAAAACAACAGTAAAGTTTTATTAATAAAAAAAGATAAGAATTCAATTTTTAATTAAAATCATTTCAGACTTTAAGAATTCATTTTCTAATTAGGAAAGGAATTCAAAAATTAGTTTGAAAGCCTTATCGAAGGAATGTTTCTGAAAACAACTAATTATAAAAAAAAAACCAGATTGATAATAAAATGAGCGCTAGCCGGAGGCATCAGTGAACAGTAGATATATAGCCCTGAAAAGTAAAGAAAAAAAACTAGTTTTGGTTGTAGAGTAGTGCAGTGAACTCTGTGTGTATAAAAATTGTATTTCATCATGATAGAGGACTAGAACATCAGGGATCTGGCTACGGTTCCTAAAGTCCCGAGGAATCTTCACTGGAGCTGCTGAACCGTTTTCCGGATCGATCATTCTGCTGAAATAATGAAAGCTACTAAAATACTACTCCAGTAGTTAACCAATGATGCCCACGTTTCAACAACTTGGAGGAGTAACTTAAGGACAAGCACGGAATGGTAATATGAACGTTAAACTTTCTGGCCAGTTCGAACTTTATTTTATACTCCTTCTTTTTAAGAGCTCTTTTATTCTTTAATGTAAATCTTTGTAACACCTTTTAGTTATAAAATGCTACTTTAAATCTATAGCGTAATTCTTTAGATCTCTAGTCTTTAAACTTTTTCTTTTCTTACCTGGCGGTTCGTTTAATATATATATGTTAGTGTGCTTTATTAATGTCGTATTTAAAAATTATATGCCAATAATCTTTCAACTCGATGAGCCCTTTGATTCCATTTGCCTCACGCAAATAATTTAACATTAATTTCAAATAGTAATTCTCGCCCATTAGAGCTAAATTTATAAGTTCTATTAGTCATCGAGTCAAAGGAAAATATTACATGTTTACTATTTTTTTTCTTACCTTTAGCTATTAATAAATTATTAGCTCAATGTTTCACCTATGTCCCCAGCTCCTATCTACGTTATAAGTATATATATATGTATTCAAATAATGTTAAATGATTTTCTTGTTCCACTAATATTTATTTATGCAAATATAATCTTAGAGGTCTTTATTGCAAAAAGGGTTGATAAAGGGTTAAATGTATTTTAATTCCGCTTTTGTTATTTTATATCAATATTCAGGAAGGGCACGATATTAGGACATAATTAATATAGTTTATAAATGTTTTAAAATAGTTCGATAAAAGTTCGTTTGACTTTAATTAATTGGTCAAGTCATCACGTAGAGCATTTTACATGGGTTTGATTTTTCAACGATGACTATCAAGTCATCATCATCAAACGTTGCTGACGTAGGGCCATCTTCCGCTCCGTTAGGCTGGTCGGTGATCATATTCTCTTATTTAAATTTCTCGAGGGAGGCAGTACTTCCTTTCCTATTCATTAGTCAAAGGGCGTAAGACTTGCCAAATGCAAGCCGCCATAGGACTTCGATCATCGACTAGCGATCATCTTTCAATTTTACTCTCTGCCTTGTAATTCGTCAGTACCGTGCATCTTTGTCCCGGTAAAACCCGCTCCGTGCTCGTAATTCGTGATGAAGTGATTTAAATTAAAGTCGAACCAATTCTCAAATATGTTTAATTAAATAAGTTTTCAAATAAAGATTAAAGTTATGCCCTAAAATACGTATCTTGCTCTTCGTGAATAGATTTTCGAAGGTGAAAATAAATATCACATTCCATCGTAATCAAATCAGAGCAATCATTTCCTTCGTTAATGAATACCTTATCTGCCCTTATATTTCTCGTTGGGGGGGGGCATAGACATAGAATCCCATGTTGTGTAATACTTGTGGGCATATGATAAGGACCGCCACTCTTATTATATTTATAAATTATTTTAAAGACTAGAGGTAACTAATGCAATCTATATTTTATTGAACAAAACAAATTATCATTATTATTAAATATTTTCTAACATACTTGGTTTCTTAGTTCATCATTCTTTTTATAATTATTTAAATGTTCATACCCGCTATCTGTGTTGGCAACCCGAACATACATATGATTTGATTTAAAAAGTATTCAAAGTAATTAATTATTAGATATTCGTGTCAGTGCAAGGGTCTCTAGTCCTCACCAACCGTTGAACTAGTTCTTGGCGCATAGCACTGTGCCGTCGATTTCTGCTATCTGAGCTGTTAAGTTGGGTTTGAATTCAGTTTTGGTTCAGATGAGTTTGAATCCGATTTGACTTGCGGTGGTGGTGGGTTTTGACCGGTACATTATATATATAACCACATAATCATTAGTTTAGTTTAGTCTTAAGTTATTATAATATTCTAGAATGGGTTTTGTCTAACTGCATGGGATATAATAAGATGAAAGAGGGTTCATTTTGAAATTAGTAGGTGACATAATACATAGAGTAAAAGTTTTTTTTGTGCTTCTGTTATAAAATTTTGCATAATATTCAAAGTAAAAGTTTTTTTTGTTTGTTAATTAAAATTTTGCCAATACCCAAAGTAAAAGCATAAAATTATAAAATTAAATAAATTTTCCCGTGAGTTAGAGCACATGAAACAGTCAGCTTTGTCAACCCTACTGTTTCACCTACTATATACCATAGTAGTATTTCTATATAAATATCTGTCACCAAATTCTCATATAAACAGTTAATAGTATATCAAAATCAGGCTGTATTTAAATATAAAGGTATTAGTTATGTATGTGTGCATATATTTTAAGCCCACAAGAAAAAAAGGTGTATCTGTATATGTAAAAATCCATATATACATGCACATATATTTCTAGGAGTAAATGAGTCAAAACTGTGTTGTATGTGTAACGAGAGACTACATATATGCAGGAAAAAATAATATTAACAGATTTAAAACATTATACATTTATTTATTTAAAATATTCTGAAGAAAATTAATATTTGAAATTATTGTATATTTCTGCATATATTGCTAAATTAAATAATCAAGTTACATATATAACCAGATGTTTTCCATTTAGATTTGTTTTTGAAAAATTGATATTATAAAATTCCATTTATAGATTTGTTTTCCAAAAATTGGTATTATAAAATTTAATCTTTCGCGCTGTGTGTAACCTAATTACAAAACTAAAAGTAACACTAAGTTATGGAATAAATTATCCTGAGTAATTAAAAAGAAATCGTGAATGACCGGCTGTAAAATTTCGCTATAAAAAATAAAAACAAAGTAATTATATGATTCTAGAAATACAGCAAGAAAATTAGCAAAACAAATCTAGAAAATTACTATGACTGAGAAGAGGGGGGGGGGTAAGCTGAATATATAAGATTCTGCAGTCATTTTGAAAGGATTCAGACATTTTTTCATTCAACAACTTGTCTTTAAAATTATTAATTAAGATGCAGGTTGAGTAGAAGGCATTTTCTCTTGCCTTTCTGACTGAGGAGTCTATCACAGGCAGGAAGCAGTGAAAGAAAAGCCATAGAAAGCAGATGCCCAGTTCTATCCTCAACCATGTAACAAGTGCCAGCAGAGAAGAGTCAGTAAACCCTTTCCTCTACTTAAAGATTAATAATTCAGATAAAATGTGATAATTTCTAAAGCTAGCTAAATTTAAACTCTATGGCCATAGCAATAATTTAATTTTAAATCCACTACTAAATGTAATTTTGATTTCTTCATTTTTTATAAAATCACTACTAAAATGTAACTTTCATTTCTTTTGTTTTCACCTTAAAATCTTGCCTGATTTAATTTGATATTTACATTTAATTTAATATTTGATTTGGAGTAATATTTAATTTAGTTTAATAACTAATTTGTGTTAATATCATATTTATTGATTTACATACTCTATATATTTATTAATTTATGAGTTGGTTTGCTAAGTTATCTCTGATTGACCTCGTTCAAAGTATTTACATTTTTCTGATTTATTTAGTTGTGACTTGCTGAAAGTGATTGATTTTAAATTAATTATTATAAATTTCATTATGTATAATTTTAAATGCTTATTCTAAATTGTGTCTAATTTTAAATACTTTATTCTAAAATGATAATTAAGTTTCTAGATTATTTTACAAATTTTAACTTAATGGTATGTGCTTTTACATATTTTAATATAATAATATTTGCCTTAATTAGTTTTTGTACACAACTTAAATTTGTCTTGAACTGGGTCAATCAGATATAAACTAATTGCGTTGCAATTCCATTTTAAACTAGGCTAAAACAGAGTCAAATTTTAGAAATCTGTTCATTAAACATACATTCCTTCTTAGTAAAGCTATGCCGTTTTATGATTTAACATTGCTTAGTAGTATGTGCTATATTTATTTAAAACAGGATTTTACTGCTGACTAAATGCTTAGTGAGAAGCCATTACAGGTTCACGCCTAGAGAATAATATAGAGTCTAGGATGCAAAGAAAACCATTTTGAAAGGGGTAAAATATCTTGTTTAAGAGTTAATTAGAAAGCTTACTGTTTTAAAATAGATTTGATTTCGAGATATTTAACTAATGTTTAGCTAGAGTGATTGAGATACAGCATAGAGCTATAACTTTATATCTTAATGTCCAATAATATGCTGTATTTCCTCCAGAAGCTTTACAAATTAGATTCCTAGTTTTTCCGAAATAGCATAACTATACATGCTACCTAATGAACTGATATACAGTAGTTTCATGAAGGAAACTAGTGTTTAGCATCATAAAATTTTAATTATATAATGTGGTCAGTGGTGTGAGAGTGTTTTTAAGAATTGCTATGGTGTATATATATTTGTTGCTGTATTCCTTAATGGTTTGTACGTGGTCGCACTGCACCATTACTCTTAGTTCGGGCAATTTTCTTCTTCAGATGGTGGACAGGTTCAAACCTCCCCATTCTGCATCCTTAGGAATGAAGCATAAGACTCCCAAGGAGCATAAGACTCCCACTCAAATAAATTGCTCGATCACTGGACTAAAAGGTCATTATCTTATTTCCACAGCAGTGAATATGGTTACTTGGTAAAAATCCCATAAAAAGACACCCTAATGACACAAGAGCTATATCAGACTTTATATTTTTTATACGCCATGGTATCTGAAGTCTGACTGCCAATCATAAGTTCATCCCACCATAGTAATTGTCTTTTCAGCTTGGATTTGAATTCAAGTCTAATTTTATGGGCACATAAGCTATATAGAGAATATTAAGTATTAGTGTTTGATAAAATGTCATATTCTTTATCAATATGTATAATCACTTCTTCTAGTTCTAGAGTGGATTTAGACCCCATTATATAGCATAAAGTAGACATAGATGGTCGTGAGCAAATTAACCTTGATCTATAATGTAATCTTAAGGCTCATGAAAATATAAATTTTATACTTATAATTTCTTCATCACCAGCGAGTGATATCTATATGTAACAAACTCAATTAAATGATTTGTAATCCAAACTACAATCATCAGCCTGTGAATGGAATTGATATATAAACAGTTAAATCATCACCTATGAGTGATATATGTATTTGTAATAAACCTAATGTAACTAACCAAAATGATTAATGTCACCTGTCAGTGATTTACATTGCCCAAATGTATATGTAAAATAAAGCCATATGTAACTAGGCAAACCATAAATGATTATAACTCGTCATCACTTGCATGTGAATCCCAAACTCAAATATGAAATTGTATCCCTAACTTAGTCACCTGCGTGTGATACAACCAATATGGCCAAGTTATAGTCATCATTTTCATTTATTGATTTTAAAATTTATTTTTCATTAAATTATGTTTAAATTTAACTTTTGTGTCATGTCTCAATGTTGCTCATTGGTAAGTCTTTATTGATTATTTAATCATTAGTTAGGAATCACAATCCATATTTTATAATTATGTTTTGCCACACACATCGTCTATATAGCTAAACTCGTTAATAAGTCAACTTATCCTAGTCTTGTGCTTTACTGATGTGCTCTTGCCAGAATGTGATGAGGGAAAGGGCTGCTGTGGCTTCATATGTGTCATACGCAAGGTGGTAAATCTTTGAGCATTAGTAAAGGAGTTGGGGCTATATCAGACAACGTGGTTCATACCACTCTATGCTGGTCAGCCTTGGTATGATTTACTAAAGTTCTGGATTTTGTTGCACAAATGTACAGATTTGACTGTTACAATATATATATATATATATATGAACAATGTCTTAGCATAATTTTATATGTAAAACAAATAGAACATTTTAGAATAAATTATTTTAAAACTATTAAATGTATTTATTAATATTTTATTATTTATTTTGTAAATAAAATTGTTTATTTACTAAATAAGAATTATTAGTCTTATTTGATTTGGAAGGTATATTATATAATAATAATAATTTAAAATCTATTTGTATTCATAAATATTTAAAAGTCAATTAATAAAATAATATAGATTGTATATCATATAAAAATTCAGTAATTATCAAAAGTTAATCTAATGCTTTCTTAAATAGAAATTGATATTATTCCAAATAAAATGCTAATCAATAAATTATCAATTCAAACTTTATATAAATCATCAAGTTTAAATAACATTGTTTATTATTTACCACCATTATAATTTTAGTATTTAATAGATATAATAATAAAAAATGTTATTTTGTGAATTAATCCTAATATAAACTATTATTTAATATATTCATTATAAATTTTTACAATGAATTATTGTTTTCTTTGTGTATTACAATTTTGTCATCCAGTTGGTTTGGTATTTATAAAATTCATTATTGGCTGAGTGAATGAAAAATTCTAAAGTTTGATTAGTCAATTAACAAACTCAGCTGTAAACATATATT
This sequence comes from Epiperipatus broadwayi, assembly GCA_028023455.1. NCBI lineage: Eukaryota > Metazoa > Onychophora > Udeonychophora > Euonychophora > Peripatidae > Epiperipatus > Epiperipatus broadwayi. The sequence continues at coordinate 92,182 of JAQFVV010000896.1, read as the reverse complement.
CATCTTTTAATATTATATTTATTTTAGTTTTTTTTGTAAAATGTATATTAATAATTTGTCAGGTTCATGAAAGTAAACAAATTTTTTTTAAAAAATAAATTTTTATTTATAATTATAAAAATATTTGATAGTGGCAAAAATAAAAAATAAATAGATTGTAGCAAATTACAAGTGATGCAAACAACATTGATTTCCCTCCTCAATTTACGTTATTATAAAAGTTAAGAATTTTTTTAGTAAAATCTTATCATTTTTCTAAAAATAATTATATTTTCAGCATATTTTATCAAAACACATTATAATATGTAAATAAATGCCAGAAAAATATTCCAAAACATAAATTTTTCTTTGAAAACCAAAGAAAGAGCTTTGGGCAATTTAAACTTTTGACAGGATGTCAAAATTATTGCTATTCACTGTTTTCTTTTTGAATTTACGTTCATGTAAAGTATATAATTTTTTTATTAAAATCTTACTATTTTTGTAAAATAACTATATTTTCAGCAGATTTTATGAAAATAATTTATATGTATGAAAAATAATAAAAAAAAACACTCTAAAACATACATTTTCATTTTTAGCTATGAAAATTATTTATCGGTGATTGACCAAATAATCATCATCCAATCAGCATTTAAAACAGACTAACCCTTTCTTATGTTAGTCTTTCAATGTCACATATATTGATTTTTTACTTGTAAAATAATTTGAGAGAGGGCAGCATCTTATGTGACTGTTTGTAAGCTTTCAAACAATCGTAAAAACAGTACTGTAGCTCAAAAAGTGGTCAATTTCGAGGGACCTAAAGCTGTTGATATGAATTACCAGATAGAGCTAAGTAAGAGTTAATAAATAAATATTATTAATACATCTTATATTTATTCCTTATAGATATTAGCTTTATAAAAATAAAATAAAATTATTTCACAAATTTATTTGTTACAGATGCAAATTGCTCAATTTTCATCTATTCCATTTATACTATTATAAATTTGACATAACCAATACCTGGGGCATCTATAAATAGACTTTTCCAATTCATTCCATATATATATATATATATATAATATTGATCTATATATATATATATATATATCTATTGATCTATATATATATATATATATATATTAGATCAATAGATGGTTGTTTTACCAAAAACACTGACCAAGCATATTGTTTACATAAACGATCAAAGAGTCAGAATTAACTATCTCTTTCATTTTAGCCCACCTTCAGATCAGCTGATTTCAAGCTGATTTGCTATCATCAGTGAAGAACAGAGCCAAGAAACTAGATCTAAACACTGACTACATGTGTTTATGCACAAAGTTTCTATCAGCTTGCAAGCATGAAATTTTTCAGACCGATAAAGTCTTTAAACTCAGCCAAACAAGCTAGATAGCTATATGGGTCTGATCTCAGTTCAGTTTTTCCACAAAGTCAAAGCCTCTGCAATCTATATCATTGCAGAAATCTTTAAAGGTACATTTATGAAAAACAAAAACCAAGTTTTAATCACGTTAAAACCTGCTGTCACTTGTATTTATGATCAATAGATGGCGTTTTACCAAAAACACCGACCAAGCATAAACAATATTTTTGGTCGGTGTTTTTGGTAAAACGCCATCTATTGATCATAAACACAAGTCACAGCAGGTTTTAACTTGATTAAAACTTATTTTTGTTTTTCATATATATATATATTGTAACATTTATTTATATACATTGCAAATATATTGGCATTTGGTAAAAGCTAAAAAAGTAAATTTAGATTTTTTAATGATTAGTATAATTTTTGTTAAAACGTGCAATGAAAGTTAAAATTGTCATTCTTATTTTTTTTTAATCTAATTGGAAATAAAAATTGGAAAGAATAAATGACATGCAGATTACTAATCCAGATAAATTAAAAGAATTCCAAAAGTATAAGCTAAAAGAAAAATATTTTAGCTAATTAAAGATGGAAGAATAAGGCTAAAAAAAAATTAAGACTTTGTAATTTAAATTTAAGAGAGAGTGTACAAGATTATTATATTATATGCTGATAAAAAGACAAAAGAGTGTGCAGAAGTTTCACAAACTGGATCGCGATATAAAAAGGTGAGGACAACTTCAATCTGGATCTTCTCTTTAACTTCTAGTTACGTCTCTGAAAGTTGGAGGTTTCTGTGAGCATAACCTGTGGCAAGAAATATACTTCTACACAGGTATGCCCCTTGCTGTACCAAGCTGTCATGCAAGCATGGAAACGGGACTTGTGAAAACTGCTTTTTGCAATAAAAGGGTCACTACAACCATGCCTTTTCTCCAGCTATAGAACGGAACAATAATGGAAGACGCTGGCAGGAGAGACCAATGGAAATTCTCATGATCTGGGATCCCATAAACCTACATGAACTTACCGGTAAGTTAAGAATAAATTTTCCTGATAGTGACTTAAAAGTTTGCAAACAATTATTTATCTAAGCTTAGACTACCATCCTGATATAGATTTTTCGTATTCAAGGGACTTTCTAATAAAGAATTTTATACAAGATCTTGGGACATTATTAAATTGCTTTAATTGCTTAATCTAACTGTTTTTGTTAATCGATTCATTATCTGGATTAGTGTGTGTGTACTTTCCTGTTTAGTTAATTCGTAATTTAACTTATAAATATTTTTAGTTTGTTAGAATAAAAGAGATTTTACTTTTATCAACCTTTTCATTGTGCGTTATTAATAATAGTTATTATTTTTTTAGTATTAAATTTATTATTAGTTTAATAAGATTTAAAACGAAATTTACCTTGCCAATATGTTTAAACAAGCCCAGGAATAATAATCAAAAAGGAGAAAATAATTCTCGTTACGGTATGATGCAAAACCGATTAGTTAAAAAACTTTTTTTTTTCTTTTTAATTTGCGAGATGTTATGTGACGGTTTCAGCGAGTTCTTGTAGAACTCTGGTGCCTATCAAATAAATTAAAAGCTGATCTCATCGATAGCATAATTCTCAACAATTGCTAGGCCGAGTTGATCAGGAAACATAGCTGTGTTTTTAGGATAGCAATACAACTTTCTTCTTTTTTGAAATAGTTTGATCAACTTGTGCGCAGTTTATATTAGCGTGTAGAGGCCTAGCAAAATGGAAAACGTTATAATATATATATATATTATATATAAGGGATTTGAACTCAGATTTACAAGCACCCTCCATCTATCCACACTATCTCATACAACTGATACCCATGACCAAACACATGTAGAAAAGATAAATAATCACCAATATATGTATTTTGTATATAAATCTGAATTCAAATTACTTATACTTACAACTAAAGCTCCCAGGTTTGTGAAGAGTGCCTGAATTCAAATATATTGTGCACTTTTATTGGTCCAGTCTTTTCTAAAATAAAATTTTGGTGTATAATTTTAAATTTTACAAATCCAATAATATTTACTTATTAAAAGAAGACAATAATGAAATATTAGATCATAGGGTTTGAACTTGAATTTAGTTAATGGAAATTTATAAATGATCTTAACTCAAAATACACATAGAAAATAACCTACAGAGTCATATATATGCAGATGGATGAACATTTAATATTATTTAGTATTTAAAACCAGTGAAGTTTAAATTGTAATTTTGTAAACATAATGCGTAGTAGGGACTAATAATTATTGTGGGTGCGCATTTGATTTTAAAAATAGAAATTATTTATCTTCAAATCTTACTATATTTAAAAGTAAATAAATAAGGTTTAATTTTACCAAAATACTGATTTAGAATTAAAATAGTAAATTCTATCTTTATTTAATTTCTAAAGAATATTATATTTCAATATTTTAATTTTAAAAAATGATAAATTGTCATTTTAAAATGATAAACCAAAAACTTTCAAAATAAAGAATTGTTTCATAGAGAAAAAGTGGGAAAAAATAACCAATCAAAGAGTTTCAAACAATTTTTTTTTACTATGAAATTCAAGAGAGGAAAAAAAGGCTTCTTGATCATAAAGTATAAGTAACTAAGTTTTTTTTTTCTTGGTGTTTTTTTTTTTTTTAAAAAAAAAAAATTGGATTAAAAATTCCTAAAACCTTATGATTTGCAACTCTACATCAATATACATGGATAATTATAAACTCTGTTGTTAAAATAATGGAATAAATTAATCGTTTTTCTACTGGGCAAGTCAATAATCGGAATTCCCAATAATCTCTTGAAAATTAATAAGTATTGAAGAAATAATCAGAGATGAATAATGAACAAATATATTCATGGAAAAGTAACAATAATTGTGCCATAGGGAAAATGAACTGCAGTAATACACAAAAGGAAATAAATAAACACCGTAAATATCCAGTAAGGATAGATAAAAGAATAGTAAATCTCTTGGAAACAGTTAAGTATATATATTTAAAATTCAATGGAACTAAATTAGTAATAAATGAAAAGTGGTATATAAAATATTAATTACAATGTGAGATAGAATTATTTATTTGGAGCCAAAAACGTCGCACGACACATTTTTAATTGAAATCATAAGTGTGCCTTTTATTATAGAGAGAAATATATATCATCTAAAATAAATAAGACAAGCCACAAATAAATTTTTATTACTAAACAAAGAACAAAACAAGGATTATTGTTGCAGTAACTCAAATACCTCGCGCGAATCTTAGGATAAGCAGAATCTTCAAAAAAAAAAAAATAAGGAAAAATAAAAACGTTATGATAAGTTTATGGAGTGTGGAACAACTAGAAGATTTAAAATTGTTCTTATACTTTAGCTGAGAGTTAAAAGAGAACTTCTTTCTAATGTTGATATTTATATTTTTAATCTATGATTTGTTAGTATAATAGGGGAGGGAAGAGAACTAAATTATTTAATATGAAATTAATTCAAGTGTTGTTATATTAATAATTATTTAATAATTCGGTTAAGTTTAAAGATTATGAATCCTTTAAATAAACAAATATACTCGATATTTTAGTATGAAAGGGTATTTAAAATGATATATACATATTTCAAAGAGCAGGTTATATTTACATGTACAAATGGATAAACTAAAAAACAATGATTTTGTTCTTATGTGAAAGTTAAAAGTAGTAATTTTGTTTGCTTAACAACCTCCAGAATTATAACCCTATGTTCTTATTTATTTTTTTGTATTGTTACTTAATCATCAAGTACTACTATTATGTAGAGGTTGAACTAACGAACCATGAATGGGAAAGAATAATTGTTTAATAAACTGAATATGTTATATGTAGTTCACATACATAGGGATAAATATCTCAACATATAATAGGAAATTGTTCATTTTGTTTGATAATAATACTCCAAAGATTAATTTTCTGTTGTTATTATTATTATAATATATATGTATTATTTTGTTATAAGTTATTTTAAATTTGATATTAATGGAAATGTTTATTATCATTTGTAATGAATATTATTAAAATTATTGTTTTAAAAGTTTTATTAAATTCTAATTGCTGCATATCTTTTCTGGGCTCATTTTCACCACATCACACAACTCAAAATACACAGTCAAAATTAAAATGAAAAGTCAATTCAATTTAAAGCAAATCTAACAATTTAATAAGCATAAATCTCTTAGTAAAGATTTTTTTTTACTTGTTACATGCTGTCTTGATCTCATAGGTCATTGATGACATTGCCAATTATTAAAGTGTATTTATTAATATAAAATTAAATGATACATTAGTTATTAGTGAAAGTATTAGTGTTAATCACCTTTAGTTAATAATATTATTTTAATATTCAGTATTAAAGAACATACATATAAAGCTTGATTATGAATTTAAATTATAAGCCTTTCTTAATTTGTACACTATCCATGGAAATCTGTAAAATCCCTCTTGATATTTCATGGGGTAGTATGAAGAATCAATAAATCAATGATTTTCCTGAGATCTCCTTATTTTAAAGTTATTCTTGTGATTATTGCCAATCTTAATTATTAAACATAATATGAATCAAAGTTTATCTATAATTATCTAACAGATTAATTTAATGAGTGTTTGAATTAAAACTTAATAGTTATAAATATAAAATAATATATTAGATATTATTGTTAGCCATGAGAGTATGTAGATACTTAATAAGGAGGAGTATCCAGGTATTCTTATGCCATTGAACAAATATTTTGTATTTGTTTAATGTTAAAGGCATGTGATATGTTTACGGGTAAATGAGTCTCACATTAATTATGTTTAAAATACATCTTATTTTAGAAATATTTACTCATGTCAAAGTAACTTGGGATAAATACTAATCTTATCTAAATTCAATTGTTATTGTTAAAGAAAATGGCCGGGATATAGTAAGTTTGTTAATAGAACCTAACCAGAGTCCAAGGAGGGCCTAATATAAGGGACTTGGAAACTCTGCTTGGGGTTGTACCACCTATAGACAGGCCACAATATATATATATATATATATATATATATATATATATATATATTGTGGAGATTTATATATATATATATATATATATATATATATATATCAAGCATTATCAATCCACTGCCTTATAAAAGTCTCTCTAAGTTCAATCCATATCTGATCTTTAGCTTCTCTTCTTCACATCACCCTAGCACACTTTCTTCTTAATTCATCCATACATCTCTCATGTGGTCTTTTCTGGGTCTTTGACAATCTTTTGGAATGCTGTTTAAGAATTCAATTTTTCATATATTATCATTTCTTCTAGAAATATGTCCAGCACAACTCCACTTGTCTTTTAATTGTTTCAAAGATGTCAGTAACACTTGTTTGTTCTCTTATCCATATAATCTGTTTTTGATCTCTTCTTGTTACTCCCAACATGCATCTCTCCATTGTCCAAGTCTCAGATTCATAAATAAGAACTGGTAAAACACATTTATTAAAAATCATCATTTTCAAACACAGGAATATTTCCTTTAAGTATCAAGTTATTTCATTATTGTTTAGAACCATCTTCTGTGAATAAATATAAAATCTGAATATCAAAAAGCCTTCCCCAAAACTGACTGGGTGTTGCTGAAAAAGCATTACATTTGGGAGAGTGATTTGAACATTTTATATTTGATATTTCATCTAGCAATATATATATATATATATATATATATATATATATATATATATATATATATATATATATATATATATATATATATATATATATATTGTACCGGTCGAAATTGTATGTTAACTCAACATGATTCACAACCTGGGTAAAAGCACCTTGAATCCAACCATATGTGAGATCAAAGATAAAGAATACTTATAGATTCTGCTATGTTTAACCACTCTCTAAATATGCCAACTAATTAACAACATTTTCAAGGCAAGCAATTAATCTTTTCCACACTCTGGCCCATTAGCATCAACAGTCGAGCATGAGCCTCAACTAACTCAAATGTCTAATTCTAATATTAACTCTAATTAGACTTATCCAGTAACTTAAATATAGGGATGGTGTGTGTGTGTGACCTTGAGTTATCAGATAGCAGCACAATAATTAATTAGAAAAGCTAATTTTAGAATGAAATGAAAAGAGACGAACCACATATGTACTTAATAAAACATTTGTATAATTTATCTAATGTCTCTCTGTTTTTATTTCATAAATTAGTTAATATAAATTTCTATTCTGTTATTAATTCTGTCTTGAATAAGGGAGTGGTATAGTTCATATGCCAATTTAACAAATGTAAATGATTAGAGTTTATGGGAGATGCGCACACAAGTCTAACATATATGAAACAAAGATTAAATAACCCCACTTTAAATATAACTTTATGACAAAGTGAAATTATTTTAGGAGAGAAATAATTAACTTATATTTTAGGAACTGGTTTTAGAGAGAGTGACACATTTAAAATATAAATGGATCACAATATTCGCAAATAAATATTTTAAGATTGTAAAACAAATGAATTAAGCAGACCATAGTCAATCTGACATGATGTGCTTAGAACAAAAGAAAGTGGACAGACCCAGCATTTGACATTACATTACCAGCATTGACTCAATTCATCTGCCTTATTCCAGTGATGCCAAGACACAAAACCTAAAATATTTCAGGTGAAAGTATGAGAATCACCAAGTCTAGCTAATCTCAGCTTGCACTGGTTCTTCCCATTTTATCTTTCATATCTTGATAAAAAAAAAATTATGACCAGTAAAATTATCATGTGGTCTAATTCCGATTTAGCGATCACAAAGAACGAAAGGCAAATAATCAAGCAAAATGCCAGCAAGGCAAAATACAAGTATTGGAGAATATATTTTTAGAATTTAAATATAAAATTGTACTGAGCTATAAAGATTACACAAATGTTATATGGATTGGTCACGATCAGATTGAAGAATAAAATAAGTATAAATTATAATTATGAATATCATTTTATGAGCTACGTATCTCTCTCTTCAACACAAAATTCCATTAATATTTCAATTAACATTTTATTACTCTTTTACTACTTAGCACACATATATCTTCTAAGCCCCATCCCTTTCACTCTTTAAAACTGAAATAATGTAACTAAATGAAATCTCATGCTTGAATCTAGCATCTCCCCCACAACTAAACCATGTATGCAGAAATATTTCAAAACACAATAATGTAAAATGGTTTCATCTCATGAAACAAAGGAAGTAGGAACAAATTGGCATATATTCATTTCATTTGAATTAAGACATTTATTGGTCTCAACAAATATATTCTTAAGTAAACAATAATAATAATATTTTCCAAACCACATTAAACGAAAGTTTAGCATTAAGAGGCATAACTTTAAGACAGATAGAATGAGAGCAAAACATTGGATTTAAAGTGATAGCAAGTAAGATTTACAGAAATTTTAGTTAAACATTTAGATTACATTAAGGGGATTTCATTTTAGAAAAAATTAAAAGAAGCAAAAATTACATTGTCAGGTCAACTGGACTTTTTAAGAACAAATTAGTTGGTTAGAAATAAATAAACTGGGAACATATTACCTAATTTATTCTGATTCTTTGTGGAAGTTTGGATCCCATGATGAAATACGAATTTTCGCACATGCATAGCTAGCTATGTATTTTAATATGAGAGTTCAACAGTTCAGCAGTTCACAATTATACATTTTGATGAAGTTTTTTTTCGACATATGGTATTTGACAATCATCTTTAGGACAGTGGAGAAATGGGCAGGTTAACCTTTTTTTTTTTTTTTTTTTTTTTTTTTTTTTTTATTTTTTTTTTTTTTTTTTTTTTGTTTTTTTTTTTTCCCAAATTTTTTGGGCCACCTCCATTTTTTTTTTTTTTTTTTTTAAATGGGTTTTTTTATTTTTTATAAAAAAAAAAAAAGAACCCCCCTTCAAAAAAATTTAAAAACCTAACCAAAACCTGTCAAACAAATATTTTAGAAAAAAAACAGGGAGAGTAGAGTGAACAGAGGTCGACAGGAGGCCCCGAAGGGGGGGGTGGAAGAATAAAAGCCATCTAATCAATTACCATGCTTCCCAACATTTTATTGAAATTTTAACCGGTGTAGATTTGTCAGTCACTCACTGACAAAAACTATGGCTGGCTGATTTCTATTGTTCTCCTGGGCTATTTATACCCTTTTCAGACTATTTTTGGGAAATTCTGTTTCATTTGCTCAAGGCTAAGTGGCTATGTCGAAATTCCAATAACCACAATTAACAACCTAAAGTATATTTGCATTGTATTCTTGAGATCCATTCTCCCGATAAACCCAATAATTTTATTATTTCAAATCTGATTTTAATTAAATTTAGATTTGAAGAATTTATGTTTCAAATATCTTTTCATTTTAATTTTACTTTAATTGGAAAATTACATTACCATTTTATTAATGGATTTTCTTTTGTTTGACCCTATGGAATGTTAGTAGGGTTTATCATGAAAGCAAATCTCCAGAATAAAATACTTAAAAAAAATAGCATATTAAAATTTATTTGATTTTTATAAAAGTTTCCATCTGTAATTATATATATATATATATATATATATATATATTACAGATGGAAATATATATAAATATATCTATATATATATATATATATATATATATATATATATCTGGGCCCTCCAATATTTATAATAAAACATTTTAAATAGAAAATTGATATTTTGATTACTTATTTGTTGGACTAAAATTTAAATGTATCTAAAATGGCAGATGAAAAGTTTTATAAACATTGTAACACGTGTGGATCTGGTTTGATCCTAGTCTAGCAATCTAGAAAGACGTGAAGCATGGATCTGGCCTACAGATCCATTGCTTCAATGTATATATATATATATATTGTGCCATCTACATGCACTTGTAGTCACACATGTATATATTTATTATTCAAGTAACAATAAAAAATTAAAAAATGCAGAAATAAACCTACATTGATTGAAAGAGCTAGAAAATTCTGCATAATAATTAGCTAAAATTTTGTTAAAAGTTAAAATGTGAAAGACAAAGTGAAATTAAGAGAATTATGTCATATTTTTTTTAAAAGAACATATAAATAAAGGAAATTAAACTCATAAAGGGATTAATGTTTAGTTAAATTATAGAAAGGTTACAATGACCTCGTTTTAGAAAAAAATATAAAAAGAAAATGAGGGAATGGGGTGTATAGCAAAATGCGTCTCTTTTTCTCTTAAAAAAATACTTATATGGAAAAAAGAAAAAGCAAATCAAAGGTATGTGAAACTTATTATAGTTAAAACATTAAATATTGTAAATAAGTAAATTGAAATAAAAAGTTGAAAGTGTATAAAATTTTATATGAAAAAAGAAAAATGTGAAACTTGTATAAAAAATCCTTTGTAAATCTGTATAAATAAAATAAAAGGTGTGGGAGTATCTGTTGTTAATTAGTGACATTCCAGCAAACAATGGTCAGGCAAATCTATAAATAAGGCAGATCAAGATTACATATTATTATATTTTCTGTTATCATACTGAAAAAAAGAAGTGAGAATGTGTGATACCATTAGTCATAAGTAAAATTAGTACTAGGATGTGCATGTCTTTGGAGATGTTTGGCTAGTGGCCTTAAATGGTAGTTTTCTCAGCTTCTGCTCACCTGAATTCTAACTCACCCAGTGATAAATATCTGCCACCTTACCTGTGAAGTAGATTGCCATTTCTGACCATACTATGCCTGAAAAAGGAAGAATGAATACAACTAAGAAACTTGAAAGCAAGAATGAAGAAAACTAAACGAAATGCAATAAGCAATACTAAGAATAACCCAGCCATCTAGAGAGTTTATTACAGTATCAAGCATCTCTGCAAAAGAAGTGGGTTGCATCTGACAGGATGGTGTACAGAGTGCTCGAGAAAAATCCTAGGTAAACAATTTGCTATTTTCACACATGCATGTACTTATTAATTCCATGTAGAAAACCAAACTGAGAATAAATTAGTCTGCAATATTTAAAAAATAAAAAAAATAAAAAAGGACTGACTGTTTCTAGAGTAGCTATTTTAAGAAAGGGAACAATTACACTTTTGTCAGACTTTATCAATTATCCATTCAGAAGTTTAATTATATGTTTTCCATGTTTATAGATATTTTTTATTTTAGATGTGTCAATGTATTCTTTCATTTAACTTGATGATTTTTTTAAATTCTTTTCTGTATTAAACATTATTACTGGTAAATTAGTTGTTTTTCTTGATTTTCTTTCATCAAGCAAACAAATAATAATATTAAATTAAACCTAGGTTAGTAAAATTGAATTGGTTAACTTTTAATTTTTATAAAGAAAAGGGGGAAGATATTCTAAAAAAACAGGAAGGTGATATAAACAAAAGGGGGGCTGTATACTCATGTATTCTGCTATTATCAGTGGTAATCTTCAAAATTATTAAATATTCCAAGTGCTGGGTGTCTAATAAAGAATTATCAAGAATGTTTTTATCCAAAAGCTGGTGGAGGGGCATCTGATCAGGAAATATAACATTGGAGTAATATGTACATATTATTCCAGGGTTCAGTAAGGAATATAGACTTGGGAGCTAATTTAGTCTGTATTTGCTTTTTGCTTAAGATAACAATATAAACTAAATATAACAAAAAAATGTTATAATATACATTTATATTAAAAAAATTTTTTTTATGCGATTGCCTTCAGTTTGAGATCAGGACATATTCATCATTGTACATAAATGTAAATACTTTTAAAAAGAAAAAAAGTCACTATCTTCAAAATTAAAGTGATATTTATAATTAATAAATATTATGCAGCAAGAAGAGTTTATTTATATAAATAACTACAAGCCAATACAATTTTAAAATATCTGAGTACATGGCACTAAGAATTCAAAGACAAATTAAAAATATTGGCGTTAAAGTAAATTTGAATAGACTACTTAATCTATTTTAATAATGAAATAAAATACTTCCATCATAAAAGTATTCTGTTTTATTAAAGAATAAATTATTGTTTAATGTTTAAATGTGTGTATATCTTCACAGATGAACAGGAAATTCGTATGAGCATATAAATAAAGAAATAAAATAGAACAAATTACATTTTTTACTAAAGTATAAAGTGTAAGAAGTTAAACAAAAGTGGATTTAAAAAAAAGTGTTTAAAAATAATTAAACATTTAATGTGTGGTATAGTTATTTATTATTGTTATTAAGCAATTATTAATCCTGGATTATGTTCTAAAATTGTATATTTCATTTAGCACAAACTAAAAATGGCATAAATAAAATAAAACTAATGAATTCTCTCTAGGAAAAAGATTCATATGTTAAAACTCTTTTCTTTTTTTTTTGTAAATAAATTTTATCAAATTTTTTCCAAGGTATGCATAAAAATATTCCAATTTAAAACATTCCTAATCTCTTTTTATAAGTGAAATTTTGTTTGGTTTGTTATTTTATTTACCAAAATGTTAATTCATCTCATTATAGATTATTCAAAATTGACGAAAATGAATGACTAACGAAAGTATTGCAATTTATCTTAAATAAAAGACAAAAAAATATTAACGTCTGTAAAAGATAGCAGGGAATTAGGATTTTTATATACATTACAATCATCATTATTCCAAAAAAATATTTTATATGATAAAAACGGTACTGTGGTATTACAGCTGCGACATGAAGAATTATAATCGTTTAATCATTAAATTAATTAGGTTATTAAATCAAAAACATATTTTAAAATCTACATTAAAAAAAAAACAATTTAACAAAAAAAATACGAAAAGCATTAATGTGACGAATAGTTAAAATGCATGTTTAAATCAAATTAAATGTGTGTTTACATGCGCATATTCTGCATAATCTATTTTAATTACATTTATATCGGCCTTTCAAGTCAATTGTGCAAACGCTTTGCGAGTGTTAAATAATAAATAAATACCCTCTGACCAATACAAGATATAGAATTTATGCAGGAATAAAAAGAATCCCTCTTATTCCTACGACTCAAATATTTATATATGGTCAGAGGGTATTCATTTATTATTTAACACTCGCAAAGCGTTTGCACAATTGGCTTGAAAGGCCTATATAAATGTAATTACAAATTGTATACAGACGCTATAAAAATAAATGCTTATTTATATAATCTATTTTAATAAATTGTACAGGCTTACACTTGCATTTATATATGTAATATATGCGGGATTCGAACTGAGACTTTCACATGACCAACAACTGTCAGTGCCATCTTATATTGCTGACTCACCTGATCACACACATGTTGAAAAGATAAATAATCACCAACATATTTATTTCGTGCTAAATCAGCAATCATCATTTGGTTCAGATTACTATCTCCAAACATATATACAATTAGTACTCAGCTTTATATTAAGATAACCAATCTTCATTCTTTAATGAGTGCTGGTTTAGCACAAAATACGTTATTGGTGATTATTTATCTTTTTAACATGTGTGTGATTAGGTGAGTCAGCAATATAAGATGGCACTGAGAGTTATAGGTCGTGTGAATGTCTGAGTTCGAATCCAGCATATATTACATATATAAATGCAGGTGTAAGCCTGTACAATATATTAAAATAGATTATGCAGAATATGCACATGCAAACACACACTCAATTTGATTTAAACACGCATTTTAACTATTCTTCACATTAATACTTTTCGTATTTTTTTTAAAATCTAGATTTTAAAATATGTTTTTGATTTAATAACCTAATTAATTTAATGATTAAACGATTATAATTCTTCATGTCGCAGCTTTAATACCACAGTACCATAAAAACATACTTTGACAGTATTTTATAATAAGATTAAAAGCAAACGTATAATCTTTTTTTATACGTACTTTCATTTAATATAATAAAATGTCCCGTTATTATAAGTACATTTATTTATAAATTCAAAAGAAAATAATTATCTGTGCTGAATGACATTTAAATTTTGTTTTATTTTAAAATTTTATTAATTATATTGTCAACATAAATGATTTCCATTACTTGGGGATATAAAAAGAGCATACTTCATATCAACAAAATTTATAAAATACAAGGCAAATTTGTTTTTTTGTTTTTTAAATAGTTATAATTAATACAAGTTCAATATAAATTAATGTATGCCTAGCTCTTTAAATATATTTTTAAAAAAAATATTATATAAAATATTTTAGTTAGGCAATTTATATTTGATTTTGAATAAAAAAAAATTTCTTCTTAATTCAATATAAATAATTAAAATGAGAAATAAATTATATACACTACTTAATAGCAAAATGTTTAATATTTATTGTATATCTACAATAATGTATGTTACTTAAATTTCAATGGCAATCATTCATTATTATATGGTGAGTTACATATTAAAACAAGAATTATATAATTACCAGCATAATAAAGGCATACGTTCAAATTAAATTGCATACATTTATTTATTAATATTTATGAAGCAATAATTCAACTTGAAACAAATACCTTTCTGTAGAGATTAATTTTACTTTATTTATACATTTATTCTACAAACATATATAAAAAATCTGTATGGTTCATGACAGCTGGGTTACATGTAGAATATTTTATATGATGATAAAATTAATAAAATTTGTTTATAATTAATATATCTATACTATATTTATTCAACGATATTCTGGGAATTTTTAAAATCAAAACTATTAAACCTCCAATTTGATAAATATAATGAACAAATATCAAATATTAGAAAGAATAAGTTGAACCCTCTATTTCTATAAAGCTAAATGAATCTTTATTATGTTCAGAAGAATAAAGTGAATGTAACTACTGGTAACTTTGTGGTACAAGATTTATTGTGAATGCAGTAAAATATTAAATCATTATATAATAGTGAAACAATTTAACTGCAGAAAGGAAGGAAATGCTAGTTTATCTTATTATCACTACTCCCATAACGATTATTAAGCCAATAAACATCACTGGCAATACCACATAGTGAGTTTTGCCTGTTTTAATAAACGATTCTCATATTAAATATATCATGGAAGATGTTTATTTAAAAAGATTTGACACTGATCAAATCTAGCTTAATCTATGATATATTTCAGGCCATGATTTATATAGTTACGGCCTTAATATAATCAGAAATGCTTATTCAAAGTCATAATATTTTTCTGTGCTCATCAGTCCATGCATTCACAAAATTTAGGATAAAACAGATACATCCTTATCTTTTATATTTATAGTTACTCATCCATGATGCAAAGAAAGACTTCAATTAATTACATATACATTAATCAGTTAATGTACTTAATATATATATATATATATATATATATATATATATATATATATATATATATATATATATATATATATATATATATATATATATATATATATATATATATATATATATATATATATATAACCAAACTTACAGAGATCTATGCTTAAATTGCAATGCATGACTGATTATTTATTCACCATATTATATAAAAAAGCTAATGAATTATTCTTAATTAAGAAGACATATCAAAATATTTTTATAATTACATGTATATGATATCAACATCCTGGGAAATATAGCAGCCATTTACTTCATTTTAGTTTTGATAAACCAACTGGCCTTGTCATCATAATCATTATCAACCATTATCAAACAGCTGCAGGATGAAGGTCTCTCCAAGTTCAATTCATCTGATCCAATATTTAGCCTCTCTTCTCCACATCATCATTGCACATTTTCTTATTTTATCCATCCATCAAACATGTGGTCTATTTCTGTTTTTTTACAAGCTATTGAAATCCAATTTAAGATTTCAATTGTCCATCTATTATCATCTCTTCTAGCAATAGGTCCAGCTCAACTCTACTTCAGCCTTTTAATTTTTGCAATAAGAAAACAAGTTGGATTTAAAAGTGGTTTTAGTACAGTAGATCATATCCATGTATTGAGAAAAGTTATAAAAAAGACAAATAAATATGAGTTGCCATTATGCTTTGGATTTGTAGATTATGAAAAGACATTTGAATCTATAAACATTTTTAAGTGATTAAAGCATTGAATCATCAAAGTGTAAATCCAAGATATTGTCATATTTTAAAGAATATTTATAAAAATTCAATAGCAACAATGAGATTACATAATGATACTGGGAATGTCAACATTGAGAAGAGTGTAAGACATGGTGACTCCATATCTCCAAAACTTGTTACAGGAGTGTTGCAGGTGCTGCAAAAAGTATTTTGTGGATTAAAATGAGAAGCTAAAGGAATGAAAGTAAATAGAGATTATTTAAGTCATTTAAATTTGCAGATGATGTAGTTGTTTTTGCAAATAATGCTTTAGAGCTACAGGAAATGTTGCAGGAGTTATCAGATGAAAGTAGGACTAAATATAAATGTTAAAAAGACTAAAGTAATGTTTAATGGATTTTTTCAAAATATGAAAATAAAAATTGATTATGATGAGTTAAAAGAAGTTAACAATTACAATACATTGCTCAGATTATTAATACAGATGGAAACATAATGGATGAAATTAAACTTGGTTAGAGTGCTTTTGGTAGAAATAACTTGATATTTTAAAAGAAAATATGCCTATGTGTATGAAAAGGAAGGCCAGTTCTTACTTATGGATCTGAGACTTGGACACTTAATAGAATAGCAATACAAAGACTTCAGGACACTCAAAGAAGTATGGAATGATGCAAGTTGGGAGTAACAAGAAGATATTGAAAACATAATATATGGGTAAGATAACAAATAGATGTTACTGGCTTAATATTAAAGCTAAAGTAATTAATGCAATACTCTTTCTATAGACCAGCTTATTTCAACTTTACAAAATATCAAGCATACAAAAGTACATGAGCACATTTTATTAGTTAAATCCTAAAATTAATAAATCTTAAATTGCAATAAGAAAATTATAGTCTAATGCATGTATAAATTTATGTATACAAATTGGAGATGTAATTTTAATCATAGTTTGTAATTAATTAGGTACCAAGGTGTTTTAAAAATAGACTATTTGATCTACATTATGTATGTATTTAAAAAAAAAAAACATCCCTCACAATTATGTAAATTGATATTATTCATTCACTGCAAAGCGATCCTTTATTTTTATTTCACATAATTTAGCAGCCAATTTTCAAAATAATTTATTTTATATTGTATACAAACACTTAGAGCCACAGTGAGTTCTTTCTCTTGGAAATGCAAGGGAAGCATTTACCAATCTTCTTTTATTTAACAATGCCAGAAATAGGTGACTAGCATTCAAGCACAATACTTAGGTAAATCTTCTTTGTCCATGGAGTCAGAGTAATTGCATTATTGTGGTTTTTTTACTCAATTGGTATCTTAAACATGTTTTTGCTTGCCTAATTTATCTCTAGTATTCGGCATACAATTATATTGATTGCATCTATTTTAAAACACCAGTCTTTTAAAAATAAGTTTTGTTTCATAGCAATCACATAGATAACAACTAATAAATTTTGGTTTATTTTTATTAGTTATGATTAAAAAAATAATATAATAAATTCTACATTATAAAAGGAATAAATATTTGTGGGGTCCTAAGTGCATTTTATAAATGCAGGTTAAAAGTAATTCTTAATTCATTTATCTGGGAGAGTTATATATCTGCAAATAATAAATAGTATGAAAAGTTGGATTAATTAGTAAATAGCATATTCACTATTATTATTTTTACAAGCATTGATTGTCCTATGAAGCAATTATATAATGAAATTAAAATATTAACAGTTTATACTTCTCATACATAAAATGTACCAGACGCTATATGAACACTTATATGCATTAATAGAGAAGTTTGTTAGTTCTATAAAAAGACAACAAGACACTAATTTATTTCTTTTTCTTCAATTATTCAATACATGGAAAAAATGATCTGAAGAGGAAAATCAGAGAGGCGTGTTATATATCCAACAACAATAATGCTATCAATCACGAAAATTCATCATTCTCCCTTTCTAAGAAATGGATTCTCTAGCCTAAACAATTAACATTGTAATTTAAATAATTTAAATTGCATTAACTGTATATACATATATATTTATCTCTCTATTATTTTCTAACATTAACTTGCTATGAATATGAGAACATCATAAGTTCTAGAAAGTACTCAGCCATATATTTTTTTATAGAACTAAAAAAACTTTTCTATTAATGTATACAAACATACATATTACATCTGAAACAATTATATATATATATATATATATATATATATATATATATATCATGTATCATATGTATATATATATATATAGATAGATATATATATATATTGTAATTATAATTGAAATAATATTTTTAACGGTTTATAAACAATTACAAACAATCTTAAAATCCGCAGAAGTACTTTCGGTTACTTTCTAACCTGCCTCAACTGCCATTAAATTCAAAAACCAAAAGCGGAAGCAAATGTCATCAATTCAAATTCCATGAATCTTGTATTTTAATGTTAGAAGCTTGTCGATTTATTAAATGCGTTTTATTCCTGTTTATAAAAATTGCCTCTTTAATTTTTCTTTTACTATGGTTTCTCTCTTCATGAAGAATTTTCACATTTTCAAAATTAAATTTAAATTTATATTTACATGTTTCTTCGTGATCAAAGAAAACTGAAGAAGATATTAAATCACCATTATTTTTTATTTTTTACACACTTATATAATAATTCATGTTCCTTCAATCTTTTCTCAATACTGCACCTAGATTCACCTATATATGATAGCATACAATCACAAAAAATTTAATATATGACATTACTTTTTTTCTTGACAGGTATGACATCCTTAAAATTATTGACTAATTTATTAATATTGTTTGGAACGTAGAATGAAACATTAAACACATTCTTATATAAATCCTTAAAAAAATTTTACTTGTGGATTTAAAATAAATGGAATAGATATCCATTTTTTATTATTAATCTTCATATCTTTTAAATTATCATAATTTTTTTTAAATTGACATAAAGTATTGTTTATTTGTTCCATTTTATAACCGACATCAATCAATTCCTTGGCAAATATCTCAATATTTTTTAGTTTATCACTTTGGTAATGACATAATTTTTCATTCCAAAACAAAAAAGATTTAAAACTTGCCATCTTATGCATCATTGGTACTTTTGATTTACAATTTATATATCCTCTTTTTTGCAGTGGCTTAATTATTAGTTTATAATTTAATATACTGTTATCTCTTGTGATCATTAAATCTAAATAGTTAATCTTATTGTCCTGTTCATTTTCAATAGTCCATTTCAAGCCATTCAACTTATTTAATTCCTCTATAAGCAAATTTATACTAGATTTGCTTATAGAGGAATTAAATAAGTCAAATGGCTTGAAATGGACTATTGAAAAAGAACAGGACAATAAGATTAACTATTTAGATTTAATGATCACAAGAGATAACAGTATATTAAATTATAAACTAATAATTAAGCCACTGCAAAAAAGAGGATATATAAATTGTAAATCAAAAGTACAAATGATGCATAAGATGGCAAGTTTTAAATCTTTTTTGTTTTGGAATAAAAAATTATTTCATTACCAAAGTGATAAACTAAAAAATATTGAGATATTTGCCAAGGAATTGATTGATGTCGGTTATAAAATGGAACAAATAAACAATACTTTATGTCAATTTTAAAAAAATTATGATAATTTAAAAGAAATGAAGATTAATAATAAAAAATGGATATCTATTCCATTTATTTCAAATCCACAAGTAAAATTTTTTAAGGATTTATATAAGAATGTGTTTAATGTTTCATTCTACGTTCCAAACAATATTAATAAATTAGTCAATAATTCTAAGGATGTCATACCTGTCAAGCAAAAAGTAATGTCATATATCAAATTTTTTGTGATTGTATGCTATCATATATAGGTGAATCTAGGTGCAGTATTGAGAAAAGATTGAAGGAACATGAATTATTATATAAGCGTGTAAAAAATAAAAATAATGGTGATTTAATATCTTCTTCAGTTTTCTTTGATCATGAAAAAACATGTAAATATAAATTTAAATTTAATTTTGAAAATGTGAAAATTCTTCATGAAGAGAGAAACCATAGTAAAAGAAAAATTAAAGAGGCAATTTTTATAAATAGGAATAAAACGCATTTAATAAATCGACAAGCTTCTAACAGTAAAATATGAGATTCGTGGAATTTGAATTGATGACATTTGCTTCCGCTTTTGGTTTTTGAATTTAATGGCAGTTGAGGCAGGTTAGAAAGTAACCAAAAGTACTTCTGTGGATTTTAAGATTGTTTGTAATTGTTTATAAACCGTTAAAAATATTATTTCAATTATAATTACAATATTGTTTTTAATTAACAGATATTTTATTTATTTTACATATATATATATAATTCTTCGAAAAACAATACAATAATTAATACAGTCACATTCATATCGGCTTTTTCAAACCAAATTGTGCAAACGCTTTTTGCGAGTGTTAAATAATAAATGAATATCCTCTGACCCATACAAGATATAGAATTTATGTAGCAATAAATACAGTAAATAATATTTAAAAAAAAACAATTATATACTATAATTTAAATAGAAGTACTTTCAACTATCTATGTAGTCATTATCAACTATATTCAAATTCTATTACAAAAACCTTTATAAATGTATACAAAAACAATTACTTCATACATCAATTTTTCTACAATTCATTAATTTTTATATTAGCAGCCTGTCTATTTATCAAATGTTGATTTACATTTTTATTAACATTTTTTATTTTTTTTTAATTAAAGAAGCTATGTTAATAAAATAAAAAAGTGGAAAGCAATTTTGATAAATAGACAGGCTGCTAATATAAAAATTAATGACTTGTCACAAAATTGGTCTATGACATAATTGTTTTTGTATACATTTATAGCTGTTTTTGTAATAGAATTCGAATATAGTTGATAACCACTACTTAGATAGTTGAAAGTACTTCTATTGGTTTTTTTTTTTTTAAAATGTTTACAGTATTAATTATTGTATTGTTTTTTGAAGAATTATATATATTTTATTACAATTTGAATACTGACATTGATTATAATTTATATATATATATATATATATATATATATATATATATATATATATATATATAAAGAACATGCTAATAGCTCTAAACAAGCTTAGTTATTTTATTTTTTACAATAAATGCTACAAGAGAAAATACCTGAAGCCTTTATCTATGATGGTCCCCATCCCCAAACCAGTTTCGAGCTATGGCTCTCAACAGTGAGGAGCTAGGACATTAGATTCAAAATATTACCTCAAGCCAAGCATTTATCTAATTCTTAAATATTAAGAAAAAAATCCAAATCTTCAGACACCTACATGTCTTCAAACTCAGCTCTTTAATGAAAGAAACTATTTGCGCCTGAACTAAATTCAGTGATCCCATATATTAGTTGGCTTAGCAATTTAATATAGCCAAAGCCCTATTAGCAAAATTATAATATTAGTAAAAAATCAGTCATATGCCACATGACCTATATAGCTTGGATAACCAGTATGTAATATATAAAGAGCTTGCTAATAGCTCTAAACAAGCTTATTTATTTTATTTTTTATGATAAATGCTACAAGAGAAAATACCTGAAGCCTTTATCTATGATGGTCCCCATCCCCAGACAGATATTGAGCTATGGATCTCATCAGTGAGAAGCTAGGACATTAGACTCAAACTATTAACTCAAGCCAAGCATTTATCTAATTCTTAAATATTAAGAAAAAGTTCCAAATCTTCAGACACCTACATGTCTTCAAACTCAGCTCTTTAACCAAAGAAACTATATGAGCCTGAACTAAATTCAGTGATCCCATATATTAATTGGCTTAGCAATTTAATATAGCCAAAGCCCTAATAGCAAAATTATAATACTAGTAAAACAACTAGTCATATGCTACATGACCTATATAGCTTGTATTACCAATATGTAATATATAAAGGGCATGCTAATAGCTCTAAACAAGCTTATTTATTTTATTTTTATGATAAATGCTACAAGAGAAAATACCTGAAGCCTTTATCTATGATGGTCCCCATCCCCAGACCAGTTTCGAGCTATGGCTCTCATCAGTGAGGAGCTAGGACATTAGATTCAAAATATTACCTCAAGCCAAGCATTTATCTAATTCTTAAATATTAAGAAAAAGATCCAAATCTTCAGACACCTACATGTCTTCAAACTCAGCTCTTTAACCAAAGAAACTATATGAGCCTGAACTAAATTCAGTGATCCCATATATTAGTTGGCTTAGCAATTTAATATAGCCAAAGCCCTAATAGCAAAATTATAATATTAGTAAAAAATCAGTCATATGTCACATGACCTATATAGCTTGTATTACCAATATGTAATATATAAAGAGCATGCTAATAGCTCTAAACAAGCTTATTTATTTTATTTTTTATGATAAATGCTACAAGAGAAAATACCTGAAGCCTTTATCTATGATGGTCCCCATCCCCAGACTGGTTTCGAGCTATGGCTCTCATCAGTGAGAAGCTAGGACATTAGATTCAAAATATTAACTCAAGCCAAGCATTTATCTAATTCTTAAATATTAAGAAAAAGATCCAAATCTTCAGACACCTACATGTCTTCAAACTCAGCTCTTTAACCAAAGAAACTATATGAGCCTGAACTAAATTCAGTGATCCCATATATTAATTGGCTTAGCAATTTAATATAGCCAAAGCCCTAATAGCAAAATTATAATATTAGTAAAAATCAGTCATATGCCACATGACCTATATAGCTTGTATTACCAATATGTAATATATAAAGAGCATGCTAATAGCTCTAAACAAGCTTATTTATTTTATTTTTATGATAAATGCTACAAGAGAAAATACCTGAAACCTTTATCTACAGTGGTCCCCATCCCCAGACCAGTTTAGAGCTATGGCTGTCATCAGTGAGAAGCTAATACCTTAGATTCAAAATATTAACACAAGACAAGCAAATGCTAAGTCAACTAATATATGGGATCACTGAATTTAGTTCAGGCTCATATAGTTTCTTTGGTTAAAGAGGTGAATTTGAAGACATGTAGGTGTCTGAAGATTTGGGTCTTTTACTTAATATTTAAGAAATAGATAAATGCTTGGCTTGAGTTAATATTTTGAATCTAATGTCCTAGCTCCTCACTGATGAGAGCCATAGCTTGAAAACTGGTCTGGGGATGGGGACCATCATAGATAAAGGCTTCAGGTATTTTCTCTTGTAGCATTTATCATAAAAAATAAAATAAATAAGCTTGTTTAGAGCTATTAGCAGGCTCTTTATATATTACATATTGGTAATACAAGCTATATAGGTCATGTGACATATGACTGATTTTTTACTAATATTATAATTTTGCTATTAGGGCTTTGGCTATATTAAATTGCTAAGCCAACTAATATATGGGATCACTGAATTTAGTTCAGGCTCATATAGTTTCTTTGGTTAAAGAGCTGAGTTTGAAGATATGTAGGTGTCTGAAGATTTGGATCTTTTTCTTAATATTTAAGAATTAGATAAATGCTTGGCTTGAGTTAATATTTTGAATCTAATGTCCTAGCTCCTCACTGATGAGAGCCATAGCTCAAAACCGAGACATCATAGATAAAGGTTTCAGGTATTTTCTCTTATAGAATTTATCATAAAAAATAAAATAAATAAGATTGTTTAGAGCTATTAGCATGCTTTTTATATATTACATATTGGTAATACAAGCTATATAGATCATGTGTTATATGACTGATTTTTACTAATATATATATATATATATATATATATATATATATATATATATTCTAACCTCCCCCACCGCTCTCGTCCTCTCCATCATTTATATACTGTTTAAAATTTTACGGGTTCTAGCTCAGTTTAACAAATAAATAAATGAAATATCCAGCATTAATTAAAAATGATTACTAGCTCTAATTTTTAAAATACAAATACAGTTATATTTTTAAAATGAATTAACAAATATTTACTATTTTCATGAGACATGGAGTGACGACACGGGGAACGAGATAGACTACATTGAGATATTATCCACATGATACTATCTCAATGGCATAAGAACACTATTCCCCCTTTTACTATACTAAATAACTAACTTATAGTATTCTTACGACTTTCTAAGCTCTTTTCACTACGACTAAAATAATAATCATGTCTTAATATTCTTTGTAATAAGAATCTAGCTCAATTAAATAAAATTAAGTAAATAAATAGAATAAATAAAATAAAATCAAATCTCAGGTTCATAAATTGTATTCTAACTGATTTAAAATTACGGTAGTAAACTATGAAAAGGGAATTTTATGTCATAATTCACTACGCAGTAACTAACAATAATAAATAATAATAATAATAACAATAGTATAATATAATCTTATTACTTCCTAAATGAAATAAATAATTACGTACGTGGTAGTATTTTAATAATCTGACAACAGAATACGTGTGGCAACATTAGCATATATTTTAATGTAATATTGTGGCAACCAACTTATGACCAATAAATGATATAATTATGATCTTTTAATTTTATCATACAAATAAATTTTCAAAATTATTATAACACTTTTAGGTTTACCTTTTTGTGCAAAACTATATGTCTGTTTCAATTATAAATGTATTGTGATATCATGCATCCATGTGGAGAAATAATAACGAAGACACAAAGCTTTAAAATAAATTTACAACAAAGTTTATTAATAACATAAACAAATAACAATATTTTACATTATGTACATGGATATCCTTACTCTCCTATCACAAAATTATTTTACTAGTTTATAAAAAATGAAATCAAACTTCTACTTATTTTTTCTAGTTAACTCTTATCTTTTAAATACTTAAGAAAATACAGTATTATTATTATTGGATTTCTTATTATAGTTTAGCTTGTTACAAAATGTATTTATTTATAATTATCATTGACACTTTGTATCCCTACTATTATTAAAATTATATTTTTACAAAATTACATTCGTAGTAAACATTCTACAAAAACAATAAAATTCTATTTTTATATTGGTTGTATGGAATCCTACAGATTCAAAAAACATTCTTCTACATTTGGTATTAGGTTTTATTGTTCACTATACAATGCTTATTAATCTAATATACTCATTTAAGCCTTACTTCGGATGGTAATTACAATCATTAACACACCATGCACAAATATATGTCTATTACACATTATTGAATTATTTTCTTAATAAATATGCAATATTTATTTTCTAAATATTATTTAAAACATTCAAATTTTATTATCACTTAAAAAAAACTTTGTTTAGATTTCTCTTTTAAAAATCTTATATTCATTTCCGAATTGATTTTAAACTGTATTATATGATTCTTTCTCTCTTTATGATATTTTGTACTTTCACTTTTAAAGTTACACAATTCTAACACATTCCAGTAAATAAACTATTCTTACTTAAACGATAACATATCCTCAGTTCTATTTTATTCATTATTTCTTTGAAAATATCTTTCTGACGATGCAGATTCACGAAACAAGGATAGCGAAAATAGATGCACAGGATCAAAAATATAACTAGAATATTATCCGTCATAAACCTTGACAATAATGGCACAGTGAATTTAAAGACACTATAGAGGAGTGACCTTTGTCTGTCTACCCACCTCTATTATAGGAGTGATGCTAAAGCTATTTCTTCAGCTTTATATAACATCAAAAAGTTTAAAAGATACGCAAAAACACTGTCCAAAATATATGTGTTCAGTGATAGGGCTTAGTTAGCTATACTGAAATCACACAAACTAACTATGATCCAAATACTTTATTTTTCTTATTTCTTAACAAAACATCATCTTGGTTTCCTCTACACTAGTACTACCAAGTCACTATCCGATCTTATTTCTCAAGATTTTTCTATACAGTACATCGACAAATTCCTATCTGCATTTCTAACAATAATAAAATTCATTTTATTTCAAAACTATACCGCTGTTCTTTAAGAAAATCTTTTACTACTTTTCTCGTATATTTATCATATACAAACTATTTTAAAATATCTGAATACTTTGCAACATGAAAGTTCAAAAGAATCACACAATTGTTCTGTTAACTTATATTATTAATTATACTTTAAATAACTTATTGCATGCATATTTAAAATTACTCCTATCTCAGAATATGTTTTAAATGTTGTATAAAATGTGTACTTATAATTTTAAAACTTTCACACATCATTCTTAATCAATAGATGATCTAAAAAAAAATACATTATGCATTATGAATAAATATCAAAATTACCAAAACGATCTTTATCTTCTCGATCGTGTTCTGTAGGCTTCACCATCCCATTAATTCTTGTAGATATAAAACTTCCATACATACACTTTATTTTTAAAAAAACAATATTTCTATCATTCTATTAAGCTATTATATTTAAATCTCATTATTACTATTAAATTTATGTTTATATGTTTTCCCTAATCTCACATAGCATTTTATATTTTAAATATAATCAGTAAAAAATATTTAAATTATATTTACGATACTTCTTCATCAAACTTTCTTGAACCGTTCATATTTAAGCTAAAAAAAATATTATTTTATTTCTTCTTCAGTCACTTAATGTTCTATTTTAAAGTAAAACAATTACTACTCTGTTTAATAAATATTCATAGACGACAATCCTTGGTTTTCACAATATTGTATACAATTATTAACTCATGATATTCTCTTCTACTATTGTCTGCTAGTATTTTCCCACGCGACTTTTCCGATGCATCTTGTACGTACTTTTATTTAAATCTTCAATAAAATTTTCTGTTTCCATGGATCCATTTTCATTAAGTAATTTAATTTTATTTTTTCTAAATCAAGCATTTCCTCCATTGAATACTTTATAATATTTTAATTAATTCCTTAGATAAAGTTTTCGGCTCCTTTTCTCTAAAACATAATAACTCTTTCATATTCTTCTATAACTTTTTCTTTATTTTAAAATTCTTGTACTATATTTTTAATAATGTTTTCCTTTAAAAGATAAACATTCTTTCTTCATCATTATTTTTCTTTATAATAAAAACGCATATTAAATTTTTCCATAGAGAAGAATAAAATAACTTTAAATTAGCCTTGTAAAATTGGTGCGTCATAATTTTTTCCTGATGGCAAGTAACTTCTTTTTAAAGTTTTCATATAGCGTCCCAATTATATCTCTCTGAGTTATAATACTAAGTTTCTGGTTGAGCATAAATAAAGTTGTATTAAGACAATTTCCAAATATTTTTCCTTCAGCAATATTTTTAGGTATTTTTCCTTGTACTTCCATCTCTACTGTAGGTTTTTGGTTAAACTCGAATAAAATTCCCTGGTAAGATAACTTTTAAAATTAGCAATCCATGTCGATACAGTCAAAATATATTATATGTTACAGAAGAACTTTTAAAATAAATACTAAATTTTAAATTTATATCACTTTTCCAGCTACGGTGTTATCAGCTACAAAAATATGTTACTTTCTCTTTCACTTACACATTACTTCTCCTCCCGCTTCGTATAATTCTTATATTTTGTCTGCTAATTTACCTCCGTTGATTGGTTAATAACTTTATTTTAGCGCGAACAAATTTATCCATTTTAGTTTTATAACAGATTAGACTTTTAAAATAAAGAATTGATGACG
This sequence comes from Epiperipatus broadwayi, assembly GCA_028023455.1. Taxonomy (NCBI): domain Eukaryota; kingdom Metazoa; phylum Onychophora; class Udeonychophora; order Euonychophora; family Peripatidae; genus Epiperipatus; species Epiperipatus broadwayi. Next base: position 64,004 of record JAQFVV010000896.1, on the reverse strand, counting down.
TAATGTCTCAAATATTATTTAGACTAGTATTTTTAAATTCAATTTTAATTTTATCAAAATTATTTAAACTTTTAAAACAATTATTAAAACAATATTTAATATTTTAACTTTTACTTTAATGATCGATGGCAATTATATCTAGTTTCAAATTCACAAACTTTATTATTATTTTAACAAGCGTGTGTGTGAAGGTATATAATATACAGTCACGTGTTTACTAACTTTATCAAATGATTTTTTATTTACGTCTCGGTCTAAATTACCAAAACTGATATATTTTTATAAAAAATTTGGAAAATAATTTAAAAATTGTAGAACTAAATATAATTCTCACCATCCCACAGTTTATTAATAAAATATACTCTATTAATTTTGATTATTAAATACAATTATAACATTGCATATAGCATTTATTTAATTTATTAGTTTTTAAAATATTATACTCAAATTATTAATATACTTTTTAACTATCTATAGCTGTATTATTTTATATGGCCAGCTTTTACAACCATAAGCAAGGATATTATTAAGCTTTATTTAACTGTTTTCTCTTAAAATAATCTATTACATTTTTATATACCAGGTATTTTCAGCTTTAAATTGTACTATAAAATTTAATTATCCTACTATTATTTATATATCATACAAATATAACTTAAAATTTAAAATTTTTTAGTAATTGACCTTTCTACCCTACCATGACCTACAGATAAGGGCACATAACTTCCCCCTTCGAATAAAAAATTTTAAATTAAACATCTATTTTAATACCTACTTTATTCATTAATACTCTTCATTTTATTATCTGCTACAACCAAATTCTATCTTATACTACTTAATACAATAAAATACACTGTTTGTTATACAAATTTATATAATATCTGGACACTAAACTTAGACTTTGAATTCTTAATACTTATAAAAAATTTTCTACACTTCTGATGGGTATGGGATTAAACTTCTAGCGTTATATGTCCCTTTTTCACCATCTGGTGTAGATAATACAAAAGCATTTTCTCCCACTTTTCTCAAAATCTTGTACGGACCTTCATATAATTCTAGAAACTTTCTAAATTGATTTCTTTGTAGGTTGCTAACATTTAAAATTTATATTTGTTTTGTAAAAAAAAAATAAGGTTATAATATATTATTAAATACACATCTTATTTAGGATTTATTTGTCTTAATTATTAGGTATTTTCTTTTCTAAATCTAAACTTTAATTCTCTCTCGCCTTTCTTAAGTCTCACCTTAGCTTTTCCTATCTTCTTTCCTTTATTAAAATTATTCTTAAGAAAATCTGTTATGAATTTCTCATGCTTTAGACATTTAAGTCTTACTTTTATCTTGCTTAAATCTCTATTCCGATTAAATTTTTCTCTTATAAATTCACTATTAGGTATCAAGTTTCTAATTCCTTGAAACAATATTTCTTTAGAAATATCAAATTGTAAATGAATATTTCTATCATTAACACTACATTTAGATATCACCTCTTGCCTTTTATTTTTAAATTTATTACTACTTTTATCAATAATTTTTGGTAACTCATGTTCCAACAACTTTAAATATTTTTGCTCTGAAGAATTTGATATTATCTTTGTAAAGTTACCAAATCTTTTATCATCAATATAATATTTTTTAAAACTATTAATTTGATCTATAGTTCTTTCACCAACTAATCTTTCATAGGATTTACTCACTCCTATCATTTCATTAGTCAATTTAAAATACTCTTTGGGATTTTTCAGTATTCTTTTATATAATTCATTACTACTATTAATTATTTCAATAGATTTTTTATGAATCTCCTTTTCTTCATAAATCATTTCATTATTTATACTTGTTTTTCCAACAAATAACTTAGTTTCTTTATTAGCGAATTTAATATAAGACTCATCTTTTCTTAACTCATTATCTGCTATCTTAACAAGTGATACATCATTATATCTACTTTTATCTCCTAATTTAACGTAATCTATGTTTTCTGCTGTCAAATTATTATATAAGTTAATATCTTTATTAACTATCTCAATGAATTGTGGATTTTCTTCATCTACAGTCTCTACAATTCCTCTGTCATCTACCACATTTTCTCTAATTAAATTAATAGATTCTTGATTCTTTTCCAAATCTGTATTAATTATTTCAACTATATTGATTACTTATTTTAGTCTGAATTACTCTCTTCCTTAATAATTCTAATTTCTTCATTAACTATGATTTATATTACTCTTTACTTCACATATTTCATTCTTACACTCTAATTATAACTCTCAAATTTCTGTCTAACTTACTATTATTGGTCTGACATTGACTAATAGAATCCTCTATTTGCTTGTTTATACCTTTTATAGCAATTTCAGAAAATTCTATAAACTTAGTCTTGAGCAATTCCTGATTATTACAATCTATTTGTTCTATTTCATCCCTTAAAGAATTAATAACTTTTTCACTATTATCCAATCTTGATTCCAAGCCATTAAATTTATTATGTGTTTCTTCCTTAAAGTCTTCCATAGTCTTACAAGTATCATTGAGTTTTGTATTCATACAGTCGATACATGCTTTGATTTCATTACTATTTTTACTCATAGTTTCATTGATATATTCAAATTTTATATTACTCTCTTCTCTATTTCTATTTTTTATTTTCTTACTTCTATTTTCTTTACTCTTCTCTATTTCTTCTATTATTTTCATTGAATCTCTTCTCTATTTCTGCTTATATTCTCTTTAATCTCTTCTTTAATCTCTTCTCTATTTTTTCTATTATCTTCTTGATCTTCTCTTTTCTTTACTTCTTAACTCTTCTCTTTTCTCTTATATTCTCATTAATTCTTATCTTTTCCATCATCAGTGCTATTTGAGACAATAAGAAGCTATCTACATCTCTTTTATGTGAGACTACTTCTTCTTCCTCTATTTTTAACTCCCTAATCTTTTCTTCTCCTTTTATTTCATCATCTGCAATTTGTACAATATCTGTAACTGTTTCTATATTAATGGTCTCTTCCGCTTCCCTTTCCTCCTCACAACTACTATCCACCATGAATTCAGATATTTCCTCTACTGAACTGTTATCTTGATTATCCATTTTTTCTTTATAATACTTTTTCCTCAAAATTTTAATATCGCAATAATATGTTACTATTAACTTTTCATAAAATAGTTTCTTACCAGTTCTTTTATCTCATCCAACCATCACCCACAATAACTATAGACAATACCTTCTATACACCCTATACTATCTAACTAATTATAATAACAATAACAATTAAAATTATATGTGTCACAACGTTATTTCCCACATGCATGATTCACAAATACTTTGCACAAATTAAAACACTTTCAAATATATTTTTCAATAACAATTCAATAATTGACATGGTCATATTAAATACCAATAATCGTTAGCCACATATGCATATTTTAAATTTTGTTTGTCAATTGATCCACAATAGTATAGTACGATTTTTTAAACAATCAGATTATCTACCACATAAAATTGAAATTATTTTAATAACAAATACTTAGTTTACTTTAATAACTAAATCCTAATAATTATTTCTATAATCAAATATGAAATTATCTACTTCTGTAAAATATGTCTATTGACAATCTCCCGATTTACATGAACAAATTCAAATACTAAACTATATGTAATTCCACTACACATCGTGCAGTCTCATTGGAAAAGCAAAATTTAACCTTGTTAGTTGAATCCAACCTATCGATTGTAGTTCCAACTACACATCGTGCAACACGTTGGGCGAACACAATCTAACCTCCCCCCCCGCTCTCGTCCTCTCCAAAATTTATATACTGTTTAAAATTTACGGGTTCTAGCTCAGTTTAACAAATAAATAAATGAAATATCCAGCATTAATTAAAATGATTACTAGCTCTAATTTTTAAAATACAAATACGGTTATATTTTTAAAATGAATTAACAAATATTTACTATTTTCATGAGACATGGAGTGACGACACGGGGAACGAGATAGACTACATTGAGATATTATCCACATGATACTATCTCAATGGCATAAGAACACTATTCCCCCTTTTACTATACTAAATAACTAACTTATAGTATTCTTACGACTTTCTAAGCTCTTTTCACTACGATTAAAATAATAATCATGTCTTAATATTCTTTGTAATAAGAATCTAGCTCAATTAAATAAAATTAAGTAAATAAATAGAATAAATAAAATAAAATAAAATCTCAGGTTCATAAATTGTATTCTAACTGATTTAAAATTACGGTAGTAAACTATGAAAAGGGAATTTTATGTCATAATTCACTACGCAGTAACTAACAATAATAAATAATAATAATAACAACAATAGTATAATATAATCTTATTACTTCCTAAATGAAATAAATAATTACGTACGTGGTAGTATTTTAATAATCTGACAACAGAATACGTGTGGCAACATTAGCATATATTTTAATGTAATATTGTGGCAACCAACTTATGACCAATAAATGATATAATTATGATCTTTTAATTTTATCATACAAATAAATTTTCAAAATTATTATAACACTTTTATGTTTACCTTTTTGTGCAAAACTATATGTCTGTTTCAATTATAAATGTATTGTGATATCATGCATCCATGTGGAGAAATAACAACGAAGACACAAAGCTTTAAAATAAATTTACAACAAAGTTTATTAATAACATAAACAAATAACAATATTTTACATTATGTACATTGGATATCCTTACTCTCCTATCACAAAATTATTTTACTAGTTTATAAAAAATGAAATCAAACTTCTACTTATTTTTTCTAGTTAACTCTTATCTTTTAAATACTTAAGAAAATACAGTATTATTATTATTGGATTTCTTATTATAGTTTAGCTTGTTACAAAATGTATTTATTTATAATTATCATTGACACTTTGTATCCCTACTATTATTAAAATTATATTTTTACAAAATTACATTCGTAGTAAACATTCTACAAAACAATAAAATTCTATTTTTATATTGGTTGTATGGAATCCTACAGATTAATTCAAACATTCTTCTACATTTGGTATTAAGTTTTATTGTTCATTATACGATGTTTATTAATCTAATATACTCATTCAAGCCTTACTTCGGATGGTAATTACAACTATTAACATACCATGCACAAATATATGTCTATTACACATTATTGAATTATTTTCTTAATAAATATGCAATATTTATTTTCTAAATATTATTTAAAACATTAAAATTTTATTATCACTTTTAAAATAAAACTTTGTTTAGATTTCTCTTTTAAAAATCTTATATTCATTTCCGAATTGATTTTAAACTGTATTATATGATTCTTTCTCTCTTTATGATATTTTGTACTTTCACTTTTAAAGTTACACAATTCTAACACATTCCAGTAAATAAACTATTCTTACTTAAACGATAACATATCCTCAGTTCTATTTTATTCATTATTTCTTTGAAAATATCTTTCTGACGATGCAGATTCACGAAACAAGGATAGCGAAAATAGATGCACAGGATCAAAAATATAACTAGAATATTATCCGTCATAAACCTTGACAATAATGGCACAGTGAATTAAAAACACTATAGAGGAGTGACCTTTGTCTGTCTACCCACCTCTATTATAGGAGTGATGCTAAAGCTATTTCTTCAGCTTTATATAACATCAAAAAGTTTAAAAGATACGCAAAAAACACTGTCCAAAATATATGTGTTCAGTGATAGGGCTTAGTTAGCTATACTGAAATCACACAAACTAACTATGATCCAAATACTTTATTTTTCTTATTTCTTAACAAAACATCATCTTGGTTTCCTCTACACTAGTACTACCAAGTCACTATCCGATCTTATTTCTCAAGATTTTTCTATACAGTACATCGACAAATTCCTATCTGCATTTCTAACAATAATAAAATTCATTTTATTTCAAAACTATACCGCTGTTCTTTAAGAAAATCTTTTACTACTTTTCTCGTATATTTATCATATACAAACTATTTTAAAATATCTGAATACTTTACAACATGAAAGTTCAAAAGAATCACACAATTGTTCTGTTAAATTATATTATTAATTATACTTTAAATAACTTATTGCATGCATATTTAAAATTACTCCTATCTCATAATATGTTTTAAATGTTGTATAAAATGTGTACTTATAATTTTAAAACTTTCACACATCATTCTTAATCAATAGATGATCTAAAAAAAATACATTATGCATTATGAATAAATATCAAAATTACCAAAACGATCTTTATCTTCTCGATCGTGTTCTGTAGGCTTCACCATCCCATTAATTCTTGTAGATATTAGACTTCCATACATACACTTTATTTTTAAAACAATATTTCTATCATTCTATTAAGCTATTATATTTAATTTTTTTATTATTACTAAATTTATGTTTATATGTTTTCCCTAATCTCACATAGCATTTTATATTTTAAATATAATCAGTAAAAAATATTTAAATTATATTTACGGTACTTCTTTATCGAACTTGCTTGAAAATCGTTCATATTAAAGCTAAAAAAAAATATATTATTTTATTTCTTCTTCAGTCACTTAATGTTCTATTTTAAAGTAAAACAATTACTACTCTGTTTAATAAATATTCATAGACGACAATCCTTGGTTTTCACAATATTGTATACAATTATTAATTCATGATATTCTCTTCTACTATTGTCTGCTAGTATTTTCCCGCGCGACTTTTCCGATGCATCTTCTAGGTACTTTTATTTAAATCTTCAATAAAATTTTCTGTTTCCATGGATCCATTTTCATTAAGTAATTTAATTTTATATTTTCTAAATCAAGCATTTCTTCCATTGAATACTTTATAATATTTTTAATTAGATAAAGTTTTCAGCTCCTTTCCATAAAATACATAATAACACTTTCATATTGTTCTATTACTTTTTCTTTATTTTAAAATTCTTGTACTATATTTTTAATAATGTTTTCCTTTAAAAGATAAACATTCTTTCTTCATCATTATTTTTCTTTATAATAAAAACGCATATTAAATTTTTCCATAGAGAAGAATAAAATAACTTTAAATTAGCCTTATAAAATTGGTGCGTCATAATTTTTTCCTGACGGCAAGTAACTTCTCTTTAAAGTTTTCATATAGCGTCCCAATTATATCTCTCTGAGTTATAATAATAAGTTTCTGGTTGAGCATAAATAAAGCTGTATTAAGACAATTTCCAAATATTTTTCCTTCAGCAATATTTTTAGGTATTTTTCCTTGTACTTCCATCTCTACTGTAGGCTTTTGGTTAAACTCGAATAAAATTCCCTGGTAAGATAACTTTTAAAATTAGCAATCCATGTCGATACAGTCAAAATATATTATATGTTACAGAAGAACTTTTAAAATAAATACTAAATTTTAAATTTATATCACTTTTCCAGCTACGGTGTTATCAGCTACAAAAATGTGTTACTTTCTCTTTCACTTACACATTACTTCTCCCTCCCGCTTCGTATAATTCTTATATTTTGTCTGCTAATTTACCTCCGTTGATTGGTTAATGACTTTTTTAGCATGCGAACAAATTTACACATTTAGTTATATAACAGATTAGACTTTTAAAAATAAAGAATTGATGACGTAATGTCTCAAATATTATTTAGACTAGTATTTTTAAATTCAATTTTAATTTTATCAAAATTATTTAAACTTTTAAAACAATTATTAAAACAATATTTAATATTTTAACCTTTACTTTAATGATCGATGGCAATTATATCTAGTTTCAAATTCACAAACTTTATTATTATTTTAACAAGCGTGTGTGTGAAGGTATATAATATACAGTCACGTGTTTACTAACTTTATCAAATGATTTTTTATTTATGTCTCGGTCTAAATTACCAAAACTGATATATTTTTATAAAAAATTTGGAAAATAATTTAAAAATTGTAGAACTAAATATAATTCTCACCATCCCAAAGTTTATTTTAAAATATACTCTATTAATTTTGACTATTAAATATAATTATAACACTACATATAGCATTTATTTAATTTATTAGTTTTAAAATATTATACTCAAATTATTAATATACTTTTAACTATCTATAGCTGTATTATTTTATATGGCCAGCTTTTACAACCATAAGCAAGGATATTATTAAGCTTTATTTAACTGTTTTCTTTTAAAATAATCTATTACATTTTTATATACCAGGTATTTTCAGCTTTAAATTGTACTATAAAATTTAATTATCCTACTATTATTTATATATCATACAAATATAACTTAAAATTTAAAATTTTTTAGTAATTGACCTTTCTACCCTACCATGACCTACAGATAAGGGCACAATATATATATATATATATATATATATATATATATATATATATATATATATATATATATATATATATATATATATATATATAAGCTTACAATGCAAATATTTGAATACAATGTTTTTGAGATTAACTTATTGCAACTGTTTATGTTGTTGTTTTTTTTTTTTTAAATATAATTGAATAGCTCTCCAACTTCAAATATTGCATTGCATTTTAAGGTTAAAATGATGCAAATTTAATTTTTACTTCTTCCCATACCAGGAACATTGTCTATAATAATTTTGCTAAAAGGCATAAATTTATTTAATCCATCAGGAATTTATATATATATATATATATATATATATATATATAAATTCCTGATGAATATTTGTATATATATATATATATATATATATATATATATATATACAAACATTCATTCTGCCTTATCAGGCACTGAGAAGAAAGACCATGGTGTTTCTTGATCTTAAACTCAGAGGTAAAAAGCCAATAAACTCACCACACTGGCTAATGCGTGTTGGTGAGCAGCCCATCCATGCTTGTATACTATATGAATAAACATATAGTAATAACACCTGCAACGACAAGAACGTATGGAGTGGACATTAGGAATTTGCCCTACTCGGTTCCTTTAAGGCTTCCAAGAGGAATCAAAGGGTCTCCTTTCAGTTAATAGCAAACTCCTTTCTGCAGGAAATGTTCCAGGAGTTATCAGATGAAAGTAGTAAAGTAGGACTAAAGATAAATGTTAAAAAGACTAAAGTAATGTTTAATCGATTTGCTCAAAATATGAAAATAAAGATTGATTATGATGAATTAGAAGAAGTTAAGAGTTACAAATACCTTGGTCAGATTATTAATACAGATGGAAACATAATGGAGGAAATTAATCATAGAATTAAACTTGGTTGGAGTGCTTTCGGTAGAAATAACTTGATATTAAAAGGAAATATGCCTATGTGTTTGAAAAGAAAGGTTTTTAACAAATGTGTTTTACCAGTTCTTACTTATGGATCTGAGACTTGGACACTTAATAGAAGATCAATACAGAGACTTCAGACCACTCAAAGAAGTATGGAGAGATGTATGTTGGGAGTAACAAGAAGAGATCGAAAATGCAATGTATGGGTAATAGAACAAACAGGTGTTACTGACCTCATTGAAAAAATTTTAAGATTGAAGTGGAGTTGGGCTGGACATATTGCTAGAAGAGATGATAATAGATGGACAATTGAAATTTTAAACTGGATTCCAAGAGATTGTAAAAGACCCAGAAGGAGACCACATGTAAGATGGATGGATGAAATAAGAAAATGTGTAGGGGTGATGTGGAGAAGAGAAGCTAAAGATCAGAGAAGATGGATTAAACTTGGAGAGACCTTCATCCTGCAGTGGATTGATAATGGTTGATAATGATATATATATATATATATATATATATATATATATAATTATTCAAAACAATACAATAATTCATACAGTAAAACAATATTTAAAAACAAAACAAATATATACCACAATTTAATAGAAGTACTTTCAATTATCTGTGTAGTCATTATCAACTAGATTCAAATTGTATTAGAAAAAATCATTACAAATGTAAACAAAAAGTAATACATCATACATCAATTTTCCCACAATTCATTAATTTTTATATTAGCGGCCTGTCTTTATCAAATGTTGCTTTTCACTTTTTATTAACATAGCTTCTTTAATTTTACATTTATTATTTCTTTCAATACACAAAATCTTAACTTCATTAAAATCAAAATCAAAACCATAATTACATGTTATATTATGATCAAAAAATACTGATGGTGATACATCATCATTTCTAACATTCTCTTGTCTTGATTTTTGCACTCGTTTATATAACAACAAATGCTCCTTTGATCTTTTCTCCAATGTACATTGAGATTCACCAATATATGTTTTTCCACAAACACACAGCCATTTAGATATTGCACAACGTTGATATCATCATTAGTATTTTTTGATCATCATGTAACATGTAATTATGGTTTTGATTTTAATAAAGTTAAGATGTTGTTTATTGAAAGAAATAATAATAAACATAAAATTAAAGAATCTATGTTAATAAAATTGAAAAGCAACATTTGATAAACAGACAGGCCGCTAATATAAAAATTAATGAATTGTGGGAAAATTTATGTATGATGTATTACTTTTTGTTTACATTTGTAACGTTTTTTTCTAATACAATTTGAATCTAGTTGATAACTACTACATAGATAGTTGAAAGTACTTCTATTAAATTGTGGTATATATATATTTAAATATTGTTTTACTGTATTAATTATTGTATTGTTTTAAATAATTATATATATTTTATTATAATTGGAATACAGACATTGATTAATAATTTATATATATATATATAAAGTTTGATATCTGTATTCGTTTCACAATATATGTAATATACAAATCAATATATATATATATCAAAATACAGTACAATTTATATAAATTATATTCTTAATAATTCTAAAATTCAAAATTCAAAGTTTAATCAAAATTCTATTATATATAGATTGATATGTGGATGCGGCATACAATACATTGGTGAATCTAAGTGTACATTTGAGAAGAGAATAAAAGAACATATGCTTTTATATAATAGAATTCAAAAAAAGAATCAATATGGAACAAATATAAATAAACCTTCATCATCTGTTATATTTGATCATAATAAATCTTGTCAATATGGATTTAAATTTGATTATAAAAATATGAAAATTATTCAAATTGAACGTTGTCATAATAAACGTAAAATAAAAGAGGCTATGTTGATTTCAAGAAATCGTCAAATTTTAATGAATCACCAGTCATCAAATGTTAAGATAACAGAATTGTGGGAAATCTGAATTGAACTATGGGTATTGTTAAGGGTTGTCTCGTTTTGATTATTCAACGTTATATAGTTGATAAAGACTACAAAGTGTATAGTCGAAAGTACTTCTAAAAGAATATAATTTATATAAATTGTACTGTATTTTGATATATATATATATATATATATATATATATATATCAAATACTACTATATATATATATATATATATATATATATATATATATATATATATATATATATATATATATATATATATACCCTTCCCAAATAACAATAATAAAGAGAATAACAAATATCAAAATACAGAAATTGGATCTTAGCTAGCATGAATAAATAAATCTAAGGAAATGTCACCATGTATCCCACTATCAATCTAAAAATACAAATAATAGAGATGATTGACCTTTGTAACCATCAACAATATAGAATAAATATAAATTAAAAACCGACTTAATTAATATGAGCATATGAAAACATAAATAGGGGCTACAAGACACTTCTGATATTTGTACTATATTATATTATACCAGCCTTCTTTATCTCTTATAGCTTATAAGTCATAATTACAAAACTGAATATTAGAAACAAGTATAGCTAGCATATACATGAACAAATTTAAATAGTGGCCACAAAGTGTAAATGAAGATAATAAACTCCACTATTAAACATTGATTAAAATAACTTCAAGACTTAAAGCAAAAATATTACAAGTTAAATTTAGCTTGCAATACAGATAAATAGTTAATAATCAAATCTATAATATGAATATGAAATTCACATTATGACTTGAATAAAAAATAAATAAAGATGTTGACGATTGAATGGATGATGAAAGACAAATAATACTTAACAAATGAAAATGAATCAATTTAAGAGTGAGAGGAAGAGAAATGTGCTAGGATAATGAATGATTAAGGTTGTGATAGAATAAAGGTTTATGATAATGATTTAAGATAAAATGATGAAAAATAAAAGAGAGAAAAATTTGGATGAGCTACGGTAATAATGTTCATGATGAAGAATGAGATCCTGAACTATAAAAATAATATTGTGTTAAACAACAGCTAGACAATAATGATATAAAGCAAGAGTTCTAAGCTTGACTAAAACAAAATATTTAACCACCAAATTAAAATATATTATAAATTTTTAACTTAGAAAAGGATCTTCTATCTTAAACATTTCTACAAAATCAGTTAAATAATAAGATTAAACATAAAAGATCAATATAAATCATAATAAATAAGTTCAAAAATGAAAACATATAATATATTCAAAATTGAGACTATTAATTAATAATTTACTTTTTTCAGAGCTCAAATAATCTAAATATTATTATTTTAAAAGATATATTTGGATCAGTGAGAGGGATTTTGCCACTACCCAAATATAACAAGCAAAGAAAGCTGATAAAATAAAAATGGATTAAGTAAAGAACAATTGGCAATTCCAATACTAACGATAATATAACTTTAAATTTTATTAAGTCGTAATAACTTTTTAATAAAGTAACTGTAATAATTTACAAACCATCTCTTATTTAATAACTTTAGAAAGTATGATTAAGATCAGTGAATGATGCATATGATGATTTAGATAAACAGGTTATTTCAAAAAACTAAACGTTTGATCTTTAAAATATTAATTAAAAATAATACATATGCTTAAGATCAACAGTGCCTTGATCAATAAGCCATAAAGCTTTATATACTCTACTTCTAGCGCGTATAATAATTTATTTAGATATGCTAATACACAACAAAATTTTTATATTGACTGATGATGATTTTTATGACAACAATAAATATAATATGTTAATAGCAAAAGCACAGACAAAATATATTTTCAAACAAAATTTATTTACATTATTTACAAGTTTTGAAATATACTAATAATCATATAGAATATATACATAATCTAGGACAATTGTGACAGAAATGTACATAAAACAAGATTTTATTACATCATCTTATGATTAAGGGAAGATCTCTTATGTTTTTTAATACATTAATAAATTATCACCTTTTAATTTATTATTACTCAAACTTATTACTCACATGAGTTTATTAAACTTACTACGCTTTTATATTTTTAATTATTACTTTTTAATTTGTTACTACTTAAAAATATTATTCACTTTGAATTTATTTAGCTGACTATACATTTTATATTTTGCCTATTTATTAAGAGCATGGTTCTAAGGACTTATCCACTTTAAATAAATACAGGCAATATATTTCAAAATCTCTATTCAATGGTTTATAACCACCAATATTATCACACAGGATGACACAATAAATATACTTAGAATATAATACTAGAAACTATTGACTTCTTGCTCTAATCCATTTATGTAGACTATTAAACAGCCAACACTGCTTTAAGAGTCAAGTCTATCATTTTTCTACCTTTTAATTATTAAATTTATCTTGTAGAACTCTTTTAAAATTAAAGAAAATATTACATAAACCCTTTAACATTAAAGAAAAATGTCAACATTTTAAAACAAAGTGGATTTATATGATAAACAAGATAGCTTAATGGTATATGTGGGATCATCTCAAATGGATAGGCATTAAATAACAATCTACTATAAAACAATTTTTAATTAATATTATCTTTTATCATCATTTTGCTCAGTGCTAAGTACAATCTACAGTCTCAAATACTATATTTCAAAAATGATTCTGCTGTTATCGATACCAAACCATTAAAACTTAGGAAAATGGAATATAAAAAAAACATATGATATATCCAAAGATATAGTAGGGTAGATCTAAGGTAAAGACAACAAGCTAACAACCTAGACCATGGCCATCTCATGACTACATATGATCTGTAATCCTGGTGTATCTTCTGGATCACCTTTGGCAATATAAAAGGAAGGTGTGATCAATCCCTTGTTTAACAACCATGACAGCATATGTTTTGAAATCACAGTGTCACTTCAGGACCATCTTTAAGGATATGAGAAAAATAAAGAGGCAGCTAATCCCTTATTTAAAAACTAGATAAATATACTATAAAATTATGACCTTAATCTACTCAAACTCATGATTTACCATAATCACCCCAGGAAAGAGAATAAATCAACATTGTGATGGAACATGGACCTACTATATATTCCAACATATCATACACTTATCATTATAATTATACAACATGATAACAGGTAAATCTAATACTAATATTACTTACCATGACTATATAAATTCACAAGCAAAATGGAATATATTACTATTTGACATATAAAGTTTATAACTATCATTATCAATTTCAGAATGACCCATAACTATAGCTGTTATTAAATATTAATCAGTTAAGTATTACATATATTAAATACCATGTTTAATTCACATACTACACATTTATTATTATTATTCACCACATGTAGCTTTTATCTTAGAAAGAAACATATCAAGAATGAACTGAAATAGTTTCTTACCTGTGTTCATATTTTTAAATTTGAATGAAATTTATAAGAAATAAGATTACTTGACATTTATATATATACATATATATATATATATATATATGTATATATATAAATGTACACACACACATATATATATATATATATATATATATATATATATATATGTGTGTGTGTGTGATCAAATTTACATTTATCACACATTTCATTTTTTACACAAACAGATCTTTATACCTGAAATAACAATGTATATAATATTACAAGACAAAAACGTAGAATATTAATGATAATAAAAATCACTATATAAACTTATTGTTTCTCATTATTTCTTGTGAAACTAAGAGAATGAAATCTTGGTTGCAACATTTAAAATATGCAGCATGTTTATTAATAAATATTCTTTCCAACAGGAGTATATTTCATATTTTTATCAATTAAACTGTAGTTCTAGTAAGTTTCTAGATCTATAAACAGTCATAATTTTATCTGTTAACTTTAGCACTTTGTTATTCCAGAAATTAATAAGAAGTTGAAGAAAAATATTAATTATTATTTTCATCATGTATATGTATTTCATATACTTTCTTGACTAATGGCAATAATTAATAATTGACACATCAGGAATCCAATCCAGAATATAATTAACACAATAATTAATATATCAAAATTTAAGTTGACACATTTGATTCACTTTTAATGAGAATCTACAATTCAATTTAATAAACATATCAATTCTGCTTGTAACTAGACATCGCAAACAAGATGATGCATTTCAGTTTTGCCCTAGCAAAAGTTTTGAAGACAAAGCTGAGAATACTTCATATTAAAAGTCTCAATAAATATTTGGTAGACTTTTATAATTTAGTATCTTCATTTATACTTTATTGGGTAGGTATAAGTTACTATTCTAATTTTATTTAATTGAAATATAACTTTTTTTAAAACTTATTTTCTTCAAGTGATGTAATTAATATAGCAGAATAAAATTACAATAGTTGTAGTTAACTTTAATATAATATTTCACATTAGCTTATACATGTTGTGAGTGCTTTATAAATTTAAAAATAGTAATAAAAGACATTAAATATCTATTACAGTTCTGCATATTTTTAAATTTCTTCTGAAACAAAGTACAAAATAATTTTATTTTCTTTCTTCTTCGTATCCCTATAAGTCATAATTATTTTTATAATGCACACAGTAAATATAATAATTAAAACAGTTATAAAATAAGTGAAATTTCAAGCTTATGAACTTTTACCACTTTTATGGATTTTTTCAATGTGATCTCTTTATAATTATCGATTAACCACAGTGGTGTGTTTCATGTATAAAGGCCAAATGAAGTTTCTACTCCATTAGTTGTGAGATAAAATACAATTCAATTCCATTTTTAATTCAATTCATATTCAATTTTACTTTTTAATAATTTTCAGTTATGCTATTTTCAGATGTTGTTATGTTTTTTTCATTTAATTCTCCTTGTTCTTCCTTTGTTCTCTCTTGTTGTTTCCCCCTATAAAAATCTATGTTAGCCTAATTATAAACTTTCATCAGAGAGAATTATTGTACAAATTAATAAATCAATGGAATTATTGTATGTGGATACATTAACATACAATTAATAATTCTCCATCTAGAAGCATACGTGACAACTAATTAAGCTGTTCAAAATTATTTTAAATTGCAATAGAAACATACTTGAGAATTAACTATAAAGATTAATTTAGAATAACTATTAGTTTAAGTCTTAAAATACCAAAAAAATATATACTTTTAATTTAATTATAACATTACTAAATTACTATTATGATACTATTGAAATTAGTACATCTGACAGACCACATATACACAATCTGGCAGATAGCATTGCACATCTCTTGAACAGCTCAATTTTTTAACACTCTCAGGAGATTTATTGACTAAATTTACCCATTTTATAATATAATTTATCAATTATTTAACACACCACTGATATAATATATGTATTTAATATTGAATAGCTACTATTAAATTATTACCAATTGTAATTTTAAATTTTATAACATTGATCATTTAAGCAGGGCTTGATAAATATCAAGAATAACCATAAGGTTACAATATATATATATATATATATATATGTAATGCCATCATTAATAAAATATATATATATATATATATATATATATATATTGTTACTATTATAGTTTGAATGAGTTTCCGAATGTGGCCAAATATTAGTCAATTTTTTTTTGTTTTATTTTGATGGTGGATATGATAACATACAAAGCAATGAAAGGTGTTGCTATGACAACAATGACATTGATATATTTATTATTATTATTAATTGTATTGTACAAGACTATGAATTGACTTTATTTATTTTTAAATGGATATGTGAATAATAAAGCATATAGTTTACATACAATTATTATTCTTTCTTTATTATATTATTTTCATTACTGCATTCACCATTTACCATAGTAGATTACTATTAATACATATACATGTTTAATGTCTCTAGTATATGTGTTGTTTTATTAGTATAACATTATATTTGAAAGATATGTGTAAAAAGTTGATTTCTATTTTATATAAGAGAATGTACTGTAATTATTTTATTTATGTTCGAGTGAAACCATATTATTTGTATTTAAAAATGTAAATGTTTGTTATATATAATAATGATGATTTTTTTTTTATTAGTCATTATTTTATGCAATCAAATTTTATCTATGGAATGATGTCTAGATTTAATTAAATAGTAAGTAAAGTTATTACTGTCGTTACTATGAATTCACTCAAAAAGTGTATAATTAAAAAGAAACACATTAAATTCTCCCTCTTGTTTTAGTTTCAACAGAAGGACATCTAAATTTATTTAAATGATTTTTTTTAAAATTTACTTTTAAAAGTGCATGATTAAAATATGTATAAAATAATGGGCTAAAATAATAATGTTTTCCTACTCACTGGATAAAATCATAAATCTCTTGCATTTGATTTTTTATTGAAATATGAAAATTAATTCTTAGCATTTTAAAAAAACCATCAGAATCTTTCTTTGATGTAAAAATGAATATCATCTCATTTTCAATGATAACGTTTAAATGCCAACAATCTAAATGTATGTAAATATTATACTGCTATAATTATATAAGTTTGAGGTATAATTTATACACAGAATGAAAATTTCTTTAATTCCCATAGCATCATCATGGATAAAACTAAACAAGCATCTGTTCACCTATAATGTTTTATGGATTGATTACTTGTTAAATGAAAGGATATTTACATTGCATCACCATGAATATAAATTAGTGTTTGCACACTTCTAACCTTATATAGATCAATTTGTGTTTTTATATTGGATTACTTCCATCATCTAATATATGTATTGAATATCTTTAGAAAAATTTAACTTTATTTAAATATTCCAAATACATTCAATGGTTAGTAATAGCACATCAAATAGGATAGTATATGCATATAGTAACTTGTTTGATGTGCTATTTTAACTAACCATTTAATGTATTTGGAATATTTAAATAAAGTTCAATTTTTCTAAAGATATTAAATACATATATTAGACGATGGAAATAGTCCAATATAAAAATAAAACTAGAATACCATCATCACAAACCTTCAGGAAAACATTATATAAATCAAATATCTGCTGAATGAAAAAAATACTTTGGTTATTTAAAAAATATTGGAATTAACAAAATGTACTATAAATCTTATAGCATTTAATGATATTTCTACTTTCTCTCAAATAACAAAACAGTGGATCATGATTTAAAAAAAGAAACTAAACACTAGAACTATGGTACTATTTTTAATATGCCATATTTAAAGACGTATTCAATTTGTTTGCCTATATTTGTCATTAGTATTACTATATATATTTTTTAATTTTCATTTAAAATGTATAGTATTATTGATATGAACAAGTGTATAATTGCTGATTAATTAATAATCTATTTACATACCTAAATATAAGAGATTTATGTATATATTTCTGAGTTTGAACTTATATCTTGAAACATAATAATTATTATTTTAATTAAAAATATTTTTTTTTAATTTATTGATTATAAATTAACTTCAGGTCTATTACTTATATTGGCAGTTCAAAAAAATTTTATGTCATAAAAAACTATTTATTTTTATTGTGTTCTCTTAACATTATATTAATCTTTCTGACATGTATTCCCATTTCTGCATTTTCTGATGTTTTTCTTTGTCTCACAAATCAAAGTAAAATATATGATTAAATGATTATTACTTACCTGAAAATAATAAATTTGACTTCATTTGATAGATATTTTTGCTTAATAAATTTTAAATGTTCATATTTTGTTTCTGTAAATATAAAAAAAAATTGATCATAAAAAAGCAAAGAGTTTAGACATCATTGTTTTTAAAAAAGATTATTTTCAGGTTATGAAATCAATTAAATATATTTTAATTCTCATTATTTTTAAACATCTGAATGAATAATTACTTTTTTGTCTTATATCTAATGAATTATGCTTTAAAAGTTTAAATTTTTTGAATATTTATTGCAAAATTGTGATATTTTCATACTCATAAATACAAATAGATTGATGTAGAAACTAAGCTTGTAAATTACTTCAGGCCATGCTTATATTTATTGCTAATATAATGTTATATTTTTGAAAGTAAAGTATTTCAAGACAAAGTAAGTAATTAATAATTTATATTTCTTGATATCTAATACATATAGTGCAAATTATTTTTTTAAAAAATATCTAAAACCATAATAAATTTGCAAATATTGAAACTATTTATTTTAAACAATGTCATAAAACACCTAATGTTTTACAGCCTTGGCAACAGACAATGTCTGAATATGTCAGAGTAGGCCTTATGTCTATTGTAAGAGTGGAAATTTTGAATTTTCCATCTTTTACCACAAATTTTTCAACAAAAATTTATTATAGTAAAATATACCATTTTACACACATTTTAATGTATAATACTTACAAAAAAATTCACCAGTGGGCGAATTGCTCAAAAAATGAAATAATTTGCGACAATCAATCATGAGGTTAACAAATAAATATATTCAATTTTATACAAAGGTTTTTTTTTTTTATATTTTGATTAATTATATTTTTATATAAATTATAGAAAGAATATATCTTAAACTTTCTTATATTTTGGAAACATTTTACAACAATTTTTTTTGTATTACAAAAACACATGCATTTATATTTAGTATCCAATATGTGGAGATTGAAGTGTAATCACCTATTTAATATGAAGTTAATGTCAATTTAAAACTTTTTTCTTAAAGAATAATTGGATTATATGCACATATTTTAAATATTTATTTATAATAGATATTAGAGAAGCCATTGAAATACTTAAAAGGCCAGATTATATCAATAAGCGAGATGATACATGCAAACTTCCTCCTATTTGGAAAGATTTTTTAAAAAAAACATTTAATTTAGCATTTTTGCTATTGGTGGAACTTTAATGTTTTTTTCAAACTTAGTGATTGTAGCTCCTCTACAATCATCTTTCTACTTTTTATCATCCAGTGGAATTTTTTAAAATGGATGAACATGCAATATATATATATATATATATATATATATATATATATATATATATATATATATATATATATTGTGCCGGACGAAAGCTTTTCGATTTTGTCTATCAATCTATTCTGATACGGAGGGCACCACCAGACCACTACATGTCTGGAAAATTTGTTTACTGTGATCAGAATAGATGATGATGGTTTGTGCTGACTAGACTCAAAGAGAAACAAGAGATCTTAAATTGTTTAGACAATTGAGACAAAAGCACAAAGACAAACATCAGCCAAATTAAGTTTAAACATATTTAATAAAATTTTGTTAAGTGAAAATTAACCTATAAGAAAAGTTTATAAGTTAACAAATATGATTAGCTCAGGCGTGTACCAGAAAGACTAAATGCAATGCTCTGGTGGATCTACTGATTCTCTAATAAACAAATTTAAAAGGGAGGAAGCAAATTTCATTCAGCAGAGGATTCATCTTAACATTGGTTCTCACTTTCAGATATTCAAACAATACATTCTTGAAATAGATCAAAGCCACCAGTGCCGATGAGCTTTTCGAGATCCAAAATTTGGTCAGACCCCGAATGTCCTTATATCGGTATGAGCTGCACCTATTGCTATGTTTAAAATAATGGTGATTGATCAACCTCAAGAACAACTGAAAAATATGTTTGAAACGAAGTAAAACAATTAAAATTGGTGAATCCCAGCCAAATGATTGGCGAAAATTACTTTAAAATTAATAATCAAAGTCTATATAAGGGTCAAGTAAATAATTAGAAAAACAGTTACGTCTGCCCCAGTATTTAAAAAAAATAAACTTACAAACAAATTCTGAGTACACGCTCTGATAAATTTAAAGCACACATAATAAATACAAACAGAAATTTATCGGAGAGTGCACATAAGTACGAAATATTAAAAGTTTAAATACTCTAGCAGAACGAAAGTATTGCTCACCTGTAATTTAAAGAGGGATATATTTTATTTTCCTGCTGATAACTTATAAAATTACAAAGAAAAACAATTCTAATTTCCACCTTCAGAGATGTAAGAAACGAAATACCCACCTGCGGAAAATTAGACAATAAAGTCATCAGCCAAAATATTTTGGAGGTTTAGCAATAGGGCAAACATAGAGTTTAAATATAATTATTGAATATTAACATAATTACAGGTAAGCATTTAAAAGGCACAACTGCCAAAGCATTTATAAAAATACATAAAAATAGAAAACTCACTCGTCACTCTCCAATAAACAAAAATTGAAAGCAACTTGGAATCTTAAAACTAAGATTCCAAGACATATTACAAAATATTAGAAATCACAGCAAATATTAAATATGAGACTATATTGTTTAGGAATACATATTTATGATTAGATTGAGTGGAGATTTAATGAGAATTAATTTACCCTGGGAAGAATAAAAAGAAAACAGTTACCTTTCGGTAAAAGCAATGTTCACGTAGAGTGCACACTTTTACTTAAGTTCATTTTCAGGTCTTTAAACCATGGCAAGGTAGATGTAAAGAGGCTCCAGCTTCTTGTAGGTGTTTAAGACATTACTGGAGCAAATTTGGAAGTCAGGTATCTGTCTTTTGTTGAGTTAGCAAGCCATTTGGGTTTTGATAACACATATAATATTTGTCATCTTGTTGAACAGCTAATTTCCCTGAAGAATTTAAATGTCTGAACTGATATAAACTTTCCTTGAGAAGCAGTTTGTCTATTTAAGAATATTGAATTAACTAACACTCCAAATTTTCAGGGCTATTTATACATTGCTCCATTTCCCGCGAAACACTTTCCTTGTTGTCCAATTTCTACACCTTAGGAAGGGCAAATATTAATCTCCAGCTCAATCTATCTAAGAATTCTACTCAGGGATTATTGAAATGAAAACAACTACACAAAAATCAAATCTCCACTCTTTAAAATAAAAGCCACAGGAATGCAATTAGCTAGGTTGCTTGTTTTTAATTAATTGATTTAAAGTAAAAACAAGCAGTATATGAAAATTAAAATAAATCGATCAACATTAAAATGATATAAATGTGTATGTATTTTGATACACGTATTCTTTTTAAATAATAATAAAAATTTAAACATTAAATAAGATATAACAAAAATTAAGTTTAGTGAAAATTAAAAACTTAATCGGATTTCAATCAGGTTCAATATATATATATATATATATATATATATATATATATATATATATATATATATATATATATATATATATATATATATATATATATATATATATAATATATATATGTGATTTTAATTTATAACAACTGTTAATAAATTTTGCATTAATTTAAACCAATAAATTTGCTTGATTGTCATCCAAATTTACAATGCAAATGTATTGTTTAATTGTAATTGGAAGAGACAGTATTCACTAATTGATTATACTACATAATTCATTAGAAGCCACTATAAAATAATTTGGAAATCAAAACCACAGATTAATAACAAAATGTAATTATATACCTTTTTTTGATATTGTATTTAATGTTTATTAATAAACCAGGTATACATTTTATACAGTAATGAATTAATGGATTTGATCTTCTTAACCATTTAATAAACACTTGGAAGCTTACTGTAATTACTTTGTCAGTAAGAAGTAATTGATATACTAAAATAGAAATAATATATGAATTAATTTGATAATTGATAAAGATGCAAATAGGATAATAATTGAAGATTAGTGAAGAGTTTCAATAAAATGATTATGTATTTTATTTTGAGTTATTATTGATTAAAAATGGATGTTATATTGAGACAGTATACAGTTACCATGAATGTAATCTTATTCAGTTATAGACCTGGTAATGGTAATAAATTTTCTTCTGTTACAAATAGAGTGATTTGCTTTAATCATATTGAACATTCATTTCTAGTACATCATGAATTTAGTTAAATATTAAATTTTAATATTAATATTTGTTTATAATAAATTTAAAAATCTTTCATATGCTTTAACAGTTCTAATATAAGTTTTAATAACTTAGTTTTAATGAACTGAATAGTATTTGGATGCAATTTGTGTTGAAATAAGAATTCATAATTTATTTTATATATTATTATGATTGGATATTAGAAATCTTAAGGATATTTAATAAAATTTTATTTTATAATATATTAAGTTGGTAAAAATAAAAACATGTCAAATTAATTGATTTTGTATAGATATTAAGCATTTAATCTTACCATAATTTACTTAGTATGTTGATATTAGTATGTTGGTATTAGTGTAATAGTATAGCTGAGTTAGCAGTTCTTTTATTTTATTTAGTTGCAATTAGGAATTAATTACTGAATTATTTTTTGTTAGATGTCATTAATATTGTAAACTTGTAGACATGTTAAGTTTATCAAGTTGTCTCACATTTTTATAATTTTTTGTAAGAGGCCATAATTAAAGTACTATTTAAATTATTATATATTAAAATGCTTCCTGTATATATGCACACACACACACACACATATATATATATATATATATATATATAAACCATTATATATATATATGTAAAATTAAGAGCGTGATAATAGCTCTAAACAAGCTTTTTTTTTTTTATTTATGATAAATGCTACTACAAGAGAAGGCATTCAAATCATTTTTATCTTGGATTGTCCCCATCCCCAGACTGGTTTCGACCTATGGGTCTCTTCTGTGAGGAGTTGGGACATTAGATCTAAAAAACCAACTCAAGCAAAGCATTTATCTAAAAGATAATTATTAGAAAAAGATCTGAAACTTTTTTAGACATCTACATGTCTTTAAAGTCAGCTCTCCAACTGAAAAAATCATATGGGCCTGAACTTAATTCAGATACTCCATATATTAGTAGCTTAGCTCTTTAATTTAGCTAAAGCCACAACAGCAAAATAATAATAGTAATAATAACAAGTCAGATGTCACATGACTTATATTTATATATCCATACACATATATATATATATATATATATATATATATATATATATATATATATATATATATATGTAGCTCTAATGTGAAGTATTATCTTTACATAAATCTAATTTAATGTTATCATTATTTTTATTGCTCAATTTAATATTGTAACAGTCAAATATGTACATTTGCATAACAAAACCTAAAACTTTAGTAAATCATCCCAAGGCCAACCAGAATACGTGGTGCAACCACCGGTCTGATATAGTCCTAGTTCCTTCACTATTGCTGAAAGTTTAAGCACCTTGTGGATGATACATATGAGGCTACAGCAGTATTCTCCTTCATCACGTTTAGGCAGTAGAACAACAGTAGAGCAAAAGACTGGGAGGAAATTGACATTCTATCGAATATAGCTATATAGATATCATGTGGCTAGTATGTGATTATTAAACAATGAAATGAATTTTAATAACTAATAATAAATAATTACTAAATGATGGAATGATTATGAGTCGGTGAGCAAGACTAAGACATGAAGCAAAGTTAAATTTAAAATTAATTTAATGAAGTTAAATTTTGAAATAATAATTAAAACAAAATTACAATAGTTAGATGCTTGGTCTCACACGCAGGTGATTAAGGGATGTTTACATTAAATTTGGGTTCACACGCTAGTGATGGTTGTAGATATATAATTCTTTATGGCTGAGTTTTACATGGCTTGGTTTACATATATAGATGGTATGTGAAATCACTCGCAGGTGATATTAAGTTTCTAGTTACAAATTATTGGGTTTCTGACATATACGTATATCACTCTTAGGTAATAATTTAATATTTATGCATTTCCGGTTTATATATAGCATTTTAATCACTCGCATGTGATTGTAATTTCTAGGTTACAAATATATTATTGACTTAGCTATATATATATATATATATGAATCTATCACTCGCAGGTGATGAAATTATAATACATTTGCATTTACATTTTCATGAGCTTTAATATTATTTTTATATAACTAAATGAATTTGCTCATGATTATCTATGCCTAGTTTATGCTATAATAGGATGTAGATTTGCTTTATAGTTAGTGGAAGTGAATATAAAGATTTATAAAGAATATAATATTTTACTAAGCATGAATAATCAATATATTCTCTATATAGCTATTATGCATACTAAATTGGATTTGAATTCAGATCAAAGCTGAAAATAACAATTATAATGGCAGGATGAACTGATTATTGGCAGCCAGACTTCAGATACTAAGGCGTATGGAAAACATACAATTCTGAGTCTTTGCATCTCGTATATGTGCCTTATTCACGGGATTTTTACCAAGTAACGGTTCCCTTTGACCGAACTCATTGCTGTGAAAATAAAAGACCTTTAGTCTGGATGATCGAGCAATTTATTTAAGTGGGAGTCTTATGCTCCATGGGAGTCTCATGCTCCATTCATAAGGATGCAGAATGCAGAGGTGTGTACCAATCCACCATCTAAAGAAGAAATTGCCCGAACTAAGAGTAATGGTGCAGTACGACCACATACAACCATTAAAGAAAACAGAAACCAGTGAGTACGCCGTAGCATTTCTTAAGGACACATACACACTGCTGACAACATTATCATATCATAAAAATTAAGATGCTAAATAATAGTTTCCTTCATGAAACTATCCTGTATCAGTTCATATGATAGTATTTATAATTATACTATTAAGGAAAGTTTATGAATCCAAGTTATAAAGTTATCTTTATAGGCTTTTATTTATCTAAGGAGGATTACAGCATATGGCAGAAATTAGAATACAGAATTATAGATTTATGCTGCATTTTATCACTTCAACTGAATATTGGTTAAATATTATATTTAAAAGCAAATCTATCTTAGAATAATTGTAAGCTTGTAATTATATCTTAATTAAGATATTTTATCCATTTCAAAACAGAGCTTTAATTTGTGCATCAATATGTGCGGAATTACATATATACACGAAGTTACATATATATGTGTGAAAATCTAATTACGTCTCACTAATGATTTAATTACTAACAAAACTCGGTTTTGAATACATATAGCATAAATAATAACATATCAAAATAATAAGATTTGGCATAGATTAAATTAAACGAAATGTAAGATTTAAAATAAGATAAGATTTTGCATAAGTAAAATCTGAAATTTGGCTTTGTTTAAAAATGAAACTTATGTGACATTCACTGAAATATGATTGATTCAGTTTCAATAATTTTAAGTTTATAAGATTAATGATGGCAAATATTATCATCAACTTAAGATATACAAAATGACTTAGAAATTTAATAGTTATTTTAAAATAGATAATTTTGTATTATACGTGACAAAGTTATATGAAAACATTTAAATTATACATTTTAGCAAGTTAAAACTAAATTACTTTTAATTATTCAAAATAGTATGAATACGTAACTAAATCAATCATAAATAAATTCAGCAAATAAACCAACAAATAAAGAAATCATATCAATAAATGAAAGGTGTTATTTATGCAAATAATAACTCTGATAAAATTATAAAGCAGTTAAATCAGTATTTGTCATTTAACGAATTATAACAGTAAATCAGATTATAAATCAGTTTATAAGTTATTAAATCAAATTAATTATGAAATCAGTTTAATTATGCAATCAGTTGAAGTATGAAATCAGTTTGAATCAGGCAATATTTTAAGATTGAAACAAAATAAAGATTATATTTAGAAATAAGTTTAGTTTACATTATTATTATTATGGCCATTGATTTAGATTAAGCTAGCATTTTAGAGTTGAGTTTAGTTGAAAGCTTTAAAATTGAGGGAGTATTTACCATTTTCTTTTCTTTTCTCCATGCTGGCAATAAATTTCTTGACTGTATGACTTCTTTAGGTGGGACAGTTGTTACTTCATTTCTTCCCACATTAGGCAGCTTCTCATCAGAGGCCAGAAGGCAAGATTTTTAGCCATCTAAACCAACATCATCATTATCAGAACTTTTCCAAGTACTTTATTAAAATTATATTCTTAGAGAGTCCTTTCAAAGATGGATGCTACAGATTTTATACTAGCTCACACACACCCCGCTCTTTCATTATTTTATTTTTAGATTCATTTTCTTAGCTCACTCGCTTATTGCCAGTAATCCAGTAATCGTGGAAGCCTGCAGTGACTAACTTTTAATTAGGTCAATTAACCCTCCATGACATGTGGTAATTTATGCAATCTTTTTGATTTAAATCTAATTTTAACTTTAAATATAAATTGGGTCAATTTTATAGCCTTTTATGGTGTCACTATTACTAGAAAAACAAATCTAAAATTATGAAAAACATTTTGTTATATATGTAACTCGACCATTTAATTTAGCAATATATGCAGAAATATATAATTTCAAATATTATTAATTTAATAAATATTTTAAAATAAAGAAACTTTAATGTTTTAAATTCTATTAACATTACTCTTCTAGCATATATGTAGTCTTAAGTTACATATACAACCCGTTTCTCATTTAATTCCCATTAGAAATATATATGTGCATATTTTTAGAGATTTATGAATGCAAATGCAATTTTCTCTCTATATGTAGATATATACACACACACATAGTTAATGTATTTAGGTTTAAATTTAGCAGGATATATGAGAATTTGGTGGTTATTACATATAAAAGTATAGTACTATAAAAAATAGTAGGTGAAACAGTTGGGTTGTAAAAGCTGACTGTTTCAATATGATACATTACTTCATTTTTTTTTTTTTTTGGAATTTTTTAAATAACTTTATTTTATTTCCATCTATCTTCTTAAGAGAAAAAATAAATAGGATTGTAATAGAGTCTACAGTTCAGCATAATAATTAAAAAATGAAATATTCTTAAAAAATGCAAAAATAACAAAAACACAATAGTTTATATTTATGTTGCAGTTTAGCAATAACTACTCAAATAAAATAAAATAAAATAAAATGATTAAAAAAGTTTCTAAAAAACAAAAAAAAGATGTGATAAATTTTATTTGTTTGTTTCCTCAAAGTTGTTTATTGTGTGTAAAATACTTAGCCTCACAAAACTATGTATATGCAACTAATGTCTGAATTAAACCTCATACACAATGGATATTATTCTATCTTATTAACCAACAAATGTACAATAGTCTGTTATCTGATTACCCAATTTTATATTGCTAAAAAATAATAATGTTTCAGTTTATTTTATTTTATTTTATTTTTTGCTTAAATCTATATACATAATAGCATTAACAAAATCCAATAAGTGTTGGTGGCCTAGCGGTTAGCATAGCTGCCTTCCAAGCAGCTGACCCAGGTTCGCTTTAACATAAATAAAAAGGAATTCCAATAAATCAAATTACAACATTTTTAGTAATACATTTAAAATGTTTTACTTTTTAAAAAAAGTTTATTAATCTCAAATAAAATAAAAATTCTTACTACTCAATTCAATAAAAACTTTCATATTATGAAAAATATAAATTAAAATATATTTTTATAATTTATACAGATACATTAAAGAAACATTGTTATTTTTTGTATTCCTTGCTAATATAGTTTTTTTCAAGTATTAGAGAAATTTCCTAAATCATCACCATTTTCAACCATTATCAATCCATTCCAGGATGAAAGTTTCTCCAAGTTAAAATCCCACCTTCTTCGATCTCTAGCATCTCTTCTCCGCACCACTCCCTCACACTTCCTTATCTCATCCATTCATTCCACATCTCTTTCTAGATCTCATACAACCTCTTAAAATCCAGTTTAATATTTCAACTGTCCATTTATTATCAGCTCTTTTAATGGTTTGTCCAGCCTAACTCCACATCAATCTCCTAATTGTTTCAACGATGTTAAGTAACACCAGTTTGTCACTGATATATATATATATATATATATATATATATATATATATATATATATATATATATATATATATATATATATATATATATATATATATATATATTTGTCTTCATTCTCTTCTTGTTATACTTAATATGCATCTCTCCATATTTCTTTGAGGTGTCTAAAGTCTGTGTATTGCTTTTCTGTTAAGTGTCCAAATCTCAGATCCATAAGTAAGAACTTGTAAAACATATTTATTAACTGTTTCCTTTCTAAACTCATAACATATTTCTTTTTAATATTAAGTTATTTCTACTAACAATACTCCAATCAGGTTTAATTCTATAATTAATTTAATCCATTATCTCTTCATCTGTAATAATAATCTGACCAATGTATTTGTAGTTGTTAACTTCTTCTAACTTATCATTATCAATCTTTATTTTCATGTTTTTACAAAATCCATTGAACATTTCTTTAGTCTTTTTAATGTTTGCCCCTAGTCCTACTTTTTTACATTCAACAGGTAACTCTTGCAACATTTTCTGAAGCTTTAAAATATTATTTGCAAAAACAACTACATCATCAGCAAAATCTTGATAACTTGTCAAGCATTGGTGGACTTGTGGTTAGCATAGCCGCCTTCCAAGCAGCTGGTCCAGGTTTGCTTTCCAGTCAACGGTTTGACACATGAAAAAAAAATCTTGATAATTTAAATAATCCTCATTTATGTTTATTCTTTTATTTTCTTATGTTGTACAACCTTTTCAATGTTAATCTTCTTAATATCATTATATTATTTAATTGTTGATGTTACATTTTTATAAATATTTTTTAAAAATATGAAATATGACAATATTCTGTGTTTATACTTTGATGATCCAATGCTTTAATCACTGAACTATCTATACTAAGATATATCACAAGATTTTTATTTTTTAAAAAGGAAAAAGTTTTGAAGGGCTCCATTATTAAGATAATGCATATTTAGTTTCAAACTTTTATTTTGGATATAGACTATTACAAGTTGAATTTATCTAAAAAAAAAAAAAAGTAAAATGTTTACTGTGCAATCTGATATTTTTTTTTTTTGTATATTACTTGAAAAAACTTGGTTAAAAAGAACGAATTTGATTCAAGGTGTGTTTTATAACATTAAATTTAAATTGTAATATCATTTTAATGAGACTATTATATCAATGCTTTATTTATTACTTCAAAATTCGCATTAATTTATGAAAATGATCATAAAAGTTTTTTAAAGTTGTTATGTTTCTTTTACTGCCTCTCCCTCTTTCTTTTCCAAACCAGATCTACTAGTTTGATTTATATACAAGACTGCAATCAGTATTTTAGATCTAATCATTAATGATAATTATTTAAATATGCCTACAAATAATTAATAAAATGAAGTCCAATTTAGTATAAACTTCTATGAATTTCTGAAATTCATTCATGGATATCTACCACCAAGTTACTGATTTAAGTTTGACTTCATCTTTTTAGAATAAATTGAAAAATAGTACTTTTTTTTAGACTAATTCTCCTATAAATTGATATCTTTACTACAAGCAATTTTATAATTTTCACAATACACATTTTTTACTAAATCAAAGACAATCATAGATTTTAACGTTCATCTCTTAAACTTATGTATTTAGGTTTCATCATGGTTTAGTGTTAAGATGCAATATTATCAAAAGATTCCCTTATTGTGAAAATTGTTATCAGACAATGTGATGCTATTTTCTAAATACTTATTGGCTAAAAATTAATCAAACTGAAGTCAATCTCCAACGATATTGCATTATTTCTTAAATACTTAAGTTTAGAGGGTACATTCTATACATACCAACTCTTACAGACCATGCTTAAATCAGGGCTTGAGTCTAAACTTAAGTGATTCGTTTAAGTTTTTTTTTAACTCTTACCGGCAGGAGCATGCGCGTAGATTTATAATATTTAAGAAATAGCGCATTATCGGAGATCGACATCCGTTTGAATAATTTCAGTTTCAGTGCTTTATTATAATAGGTTTATTGACTAAAAGTAAATATTATTGATTAGAAGGAATCACTTTTCTCTTTCAAGATAATTTTATTTGACCTATTTTTAACTTCAACATTTTCACTGGTTTTCTTAGCTCAAAATTTAAAATAATATTTCCATTCAATGTTTTCACAATTATATTGCAAATCATAATCTTTTTATAAATTCATTACCTGGGAACTCAAACTTTGTTTATTAGAAATAATACATATGTCTCCATAAATTTTTAGATTTTTTATTTGTAATTTTAAAAGTACTTTCAATCTAATCGTATTATTAAATATTAACTTCTTTAGCTGAGATTAAGATAACATTTAACTGATACTCATCATCTTTATTTCAGAATCTACAGTTTTATATTAAGTTAACTAAACCTATTTAAAACAATTTAAATCATCATCATTTTTAAACATTATTGATCTATTAACTATAGGAGGATTGTCTCTCAAGTTTAATGCAGTTTTTTTCTGATTCCTCATTTTTTTCTCCATAATACCCCATCAATTTTTTTTTATTTTAACAATTCAACCCATATTCAAATTCTTTCTAAATATTTTATAATCTATTAGAATCCAGTTCAAGACATAACTATTATTCTTCATGTAATATGTCCAGCCTAATTTTATTTCAATTTCTTAATTCTTTCAATCATGTCAGTAATATATGCTTGTTCTCCTAACCATATTTTTAATGCGTGATTTCTTCTAGTTATTTGTAACATACATCTCAGATTACTTTCTTAACTAGTTTAAAATCACTAAATTTCTGCTTTTTTAAATATCAGTAATGGAATATTTCTTATGGACATTAAGTTTATTTGATCAAAAGCATTAAATCTTATATGTTTAATTTCATACATTATGCTACTATTAATATCAAAAATCTCACTAATGTATTTGTAGCTGTTAACATTTTTTAATTAACAATTATCAATCTTCATTTAAAAAAAAATAAACATTACTTTACATTCAAATATCAGCCTTTCAAGCTAATTGAGCACGCACCTTTTGAGAGTGTTAAATAAATTAATACTTTCCTCTTTATTTTATTTTTTTTGGCATTTGTCTTTGGTCCTATTTTTTTATTCTGTAATGTCTGCAATATTTCCTGAAGCTTTGAAGCATTATTTTCTAAAACAAACACAATCTGCAAAATCTAAATCCCTTAAATAAATTACATTTTCTTTTACTGTCTTAGCTTCCAATTTTAATCCATAGAATGCTCTTTTATAAAACTTGATATAAAAAACTTTTTGAGATGTGGAATCACCTTGTCCCATAACCTCTATGATATTAATCTTGTGTAATGTTCTGAATATTTATGAAATGAATAGGAAGTATGTAATTAAATGTAGAAAGAATTTAACCTTTATCATATGTGCCTTCCACATTTTTATAATAGTCAAACCATGTAGTTTTTTGACTATAGAAGGATATATCAAACATCAACACAAGATAGTGACTTTATATGACATAAGAAATATCTACTTATATAGGCCAATCTGAAACATCTTGATATGGGAGAATGAAGCTATTACTTTCTTCACTTTCTACGTCCACTATTTTCTTCATAAATTAACTTACTTGACATCTTCTGATTCACAGTGAGTTAACAATATGATCTTTTCTCATGGAAATATAGAAACTTATGTAACATTCTGATTGTTTATTAAGCACATAGAAACTATGTAATTAAATAGAGAAAGGCTTTAACTTTTGCCATATGCACTTTCAACATTTTTATAATAGTCAAACAATGTCATTTTGTTTTACTATTGAGGGCTTTCTCAAACCTCAACACACAACTTTATAAAGATAAAAATGGCCATCTTGTTTTTAACCTAAATTCCTATTTATATAGGCCAATCTCATCTTGATGTAATCTAATCATTGCTGTTACATTTTAATAAATAATCTTCTGAATATGAGAATATTGTACATTTATATCACAGTAGAAGTGCTTTTAAAATCAGATGCCTTTTCATAATTTACAAATCCAAAGCACAATGACACCTCATATTTTTTGATTTTTTTAACAACTTCTCTCAATATTTGGATGTCATCCATTGAGATATGGAACTTTTAAATCCACATTATTTTTGAACTTTTTAAAATACCAAGTTTCTTGTGAACAAGTTATAATTATGTCAATAAAAATTTTGTAAAAAAATGATAAAAGACTAATAACGCTATAATTTGTAACATCTTTTTAACACCTTTATTAAATATCAATATTTCTATTGCAGTCTTCCAGTAATATGTTGAATTTTTATTATTTAGACATTTGGAATATAATTTTTCTGTTTATTTCCTGGATTTTTTTTTTGTCTTCACAGGTTGTCAGCCTTAAAACATCAGTTAAAATGTGTATCAATTCAATAGATATAATAACTTGCAGATGCATTGTTTTCATTTTTTATTATTATATAATTCTTTATTAAATTCTTTTAGACATTTCATGATGTTGTCTATCCTCTTAGTAAGAATTTCATTTTTTCATTGTATTGAAGAAATAACTTTTTCACGATACCAGGATGTTGTTGTACACTTTTCATATTATTATTTTCTTCTCTAGCTTTCTTGTCATTTGATAGTTATATTTCTTGTATATTAATAACTTATTTTTATTTTCATTTATAGCTTTATTTAGCATTCCTAATTATATTCTTTATATCATTCTTGATTAGTATTAATTCCTTTTAGTATAAATTTGCAAACTCTGGATATTCAATTCTTTTTAGATTCATAAAAAAATTATGTATTATCTAGTTTTTGTGAAATATTTACTGGTGAATTGCTATTTTATAACAATTATCTTTTAGAAGTTCTTAATAATATATTAATTATTTTCTTATAAATTTCATTCAATTGGAACATTCTTTAAAATCTATTAATATTTTAAAACGATTTGTAAGTTCTAATTTAAATTTATTATAGTGGTTCTCTTTATTAGAAATGTTACCTATTAATACCATTTTTATTAATAGCTTTTTTCTTTCTAGCTTTATGTCTTACATGTAACTTTTTGTATGAAGACTATTAAGATGATTACAATCTTAAGTTATATATTGTTTGCTAGTCAAAATATAACTGAATTATGATATACCTTTATTTATATGCTTTCACATTCATTTCTGCTTAGTTTTGTTTTTTGTTTTTTTCCAAAAAGAGTAATTCATAATATGCATGTTTTTTCCTGTGAATTACTCCAGTCTGTCTGGGTCTTTATCAATTCTATCACCATAACAAATTTAACCTGAACCCATTTATATTTCACTTGTTTATGAATTCTTGCAAAGTCTCTCAACAATTTAAACATTTTGTTTAGTCTGATAAAAAAAAATTTCTTCATATAAAAATGGCCTATTTTTTCAAGACAATGATAACTTCTTGGGTTATAAACTTGAATAATTATCATTTGGGATAACTTCATTTGCATTTCGTCTGATATACTATCAATTTTCACAATGTTGTGCTACACTGATACTACCAATAATTATATTTGTATAATAAAGTACATGCCCACTTTCTTCTAACAACTTCTCAATTAATGGAGAACTTATTTTTTTTAATGTAAACAGTCTTTTTTACATAAAAGTGGTCTGCATTTGTAGATACCTAAATAAAAGGTTTTTTATTGAATAGCAACCTGGATTTAAGATTCGTGATTCTTAGTGACTTTAGTGATGAACAATTCTATTGTCTGACAACCTTAAAGTCTCATAGAAATAAGAACTGTCTTGTCTGTAATGATTCAATATACCTATTAACAAAGACAGTTCAACTTCATATCCATTCAATCTGACTTCAAAAAGACTCTACAGATATTTCACTTTAAAACCATCAGGCAATTATTATGATGTTTATTATTTTGAAACTCAGTAGCAAAAATCCAATAAAGTTACAACAATGTACGTTTATGAGCAGTCAAACCATAATCCTTTACTATATAAATAATTATATACTAATAACATTTATAACAACAAGTATATATGGATTGGACATTCAGAATTTGCCTTGCCTGGTTTCTTTAACTTTTTAAGAAAGATTCAAGTTTTCTTTTAATTAACAAATTTAATATTTATTAAATTTTCACTTTCATGCTTCATTTTTTTTTATAATTTAAGCATTGTATGCCCTGGTGAAATATTGTCATGCCTGTCTGTCCATCCGTCCGTCCGTTCGTCTGCCCGCCCACCCGCCTGCCCGCCCACCCGCTCGCCTGCCCATCTATCTATCTATCTATCTATCTATCTATCTATCTATCTATCTATCTATCTATCTATCTATCTATCTATCTATCTATCTATCTATCTATCTATCTATCTATCTATCTATCTATCTATCTATCTATCTATCTATCTATCTATCTATCTATCTATCTATCTATCTATCTATCTATCTATCTATCTATCTATCTATCTATCTATCTATCTATAGTGATTGTACGCTTGCATTTTTGTTTGAGTGTGAATACTTTTCGGTTATGACATCTCTATTGAATGTTGTCAAATCCTGCATATTAAGCTACTAGTATTAATTTTATTCTGTGTTTTTTTCTTCTAAAAACAATGACAACTGTATTTTTAGATGTGAATCTTTAAAACACGAGTTTGATATAACTTTGTTATAACTTTTTAACATTGTGAATAACTTCTAACATTTTTTTTTCTTTACACTTCTGAATTCAAACTTAATATACAGTCGACGAAAGCTTATAAGGTATTTTAATCAAATGGAAAATTAAAAGAAATTAAAGTTCGGCCCATAAATTTTAACAAAAATAAATAATTTGTGTTCCCGTATATACAAAACTAAATTTTTAATACAATAAAATAAGTAAATAACTAATTTATATATTTACATGTAAATAAAAAAAAAAAAAATCAAATTAATAAAACAGAAATACACATCCTTTATAGTAACGCAAAAAAAAAACAACAACAACAACAACAAAAACAACAACATAAGTTTAGAGATTTATATTTTTTAGGTATTTACAATAATCTTTCATTCTAGGTTTACGATTATTATTTAAATCATGTTGTTCATCAAATATTACATATTTTTAATAATTAAAATTTAATTTATATTTATGACTATTTATTATATAGTTTTAATTTTGCTTTTAACATCAATCATAATACATAACAAAAAAAAAAAAAGGTGTATAGTTTGAGAACGCAGGTAGTTTACTATATTGATATACTTTCAATCACAATAGTGAATTTGGCATTACACATTATCTTTTTGTAAAGCACCTGCTAATAAAATATTAAATTTATTTAGATTCTGATTTTCTGTTTGTAGATTAACATGATTTAAATTGAATGCTATTTTTTAGTATTGATCTTGATATAAAAGTTAGATTGACTCAAATTTCTGCATTTCCCTCTTTTTCAGGATGACGGTTTCATTAATAGGGAAAAAATATCTTTTCATAAGTGAGGCATATGATCAGTAGCCGTCTTGCTAACCAATCCTGATGCTTCTCTTAACTTGTAGTTTAGAAATATATTAGACAGATGGATAAATACCAAAGAAATGAAATGAATATATCAGTCTGCGAGAATATGTACGTTTTCATTTATTCCTGCCTTTCATATCAAATCCGTATCTTCTTTTAATAAAACTAATCAAACATTTAGAATATAGATTATCTTCACCTTTACCAGTTTTATATTAAACTTGCCATTACAAAAGAAAAAAAAAAAACAAATTAATTTCAACTTTTATCTTTTGCTAAATAATAATAATAATATAGAATAAGCCTGTTCAATAAAAGTATTAATAATAATAAAAAAATTAAGCTAATTACTTTAATTCCAAATTAAATAAATTATATTATAGTATTAACCCACCATTTAGAAATAACATATGAGATAAAGTAAATAAATAGTCAAATGGTTTTATTAATAAAGGGTTAATAATAAGTTTTAGCATTCAATCTACACTGGAAGCAATGAAATGAATCGATTCAAGAACCTTATAGCGCCAAAATCTGAAACTCTAGT
This sequence comes from Epiperipatus broadwayi, assembly GCA_028023455.1. NCBI lineage: Eukaryota > Metazoa > Onychophora > Udeonychophora > Euonychophora > Peripatidae > Epiperipatus > Epiperipatus broadwayi. Next base: position 26,897 of record JAQFVV010000896.1, on the reverse strand, counting down.
ACTTCTAAACCTGCAAAACAACATTTGAAAGAAAACTGCATTATAAAAAAATGTAATACAGAGAGCTTATCAATAGCTCAAGCAAACTTTTAATTGATAAGTGCAGTACTAGAAAATAATTAAAACCTCTATCCGAAATATTCTTATGCCCAGACCAATTTCTTTCGATTTTATGGCTCACTTCAGCGAGGAGCTAGAAAGAGTCTGGGGTTAAGAATATTTCGGATAGAAATTTTAAATATTTTCTCCTACCACACTTATCAATTAAGAGCTTGTTTGAACTATTTGTATGCTCTCTGTATTACATTTTTATAAATACAAACTTATAAAAGTAATGTCACGTTATATATGACTTGCTTTATTGATAATTATTATAAAAAAAAAAACATAAAATTAAATAAATATTTGTATAATTTATATAATTACATAAAATTTTACATCTGCAATTACCTATATCATTTTCATTTCGTTCAAATTATTATTATTAATATTTTTCCAAATATATGACATTTTATCTCCACATATTGTTATATGATAACAATATACATGTATACATAATTAAAGAAAAGGAATTAAAGTTTGTTGTGTATGTGTGAGAGCGTCTGTAAATTTAAATTTGTGTAGTAATACATAATTGCTCTATTTTTATATTACATAACTTTTTTAAAGTTTAAATCTGCAAGCCAAATGTTACTACACTGTATTATAATTATCTTTAGTGACATTATTAATTATTTATATATGTACGTGTGTGTTTGCGTGCGTGTGTTGGCATGTGAGTGTATGTATATCTCTTGGTTATACAAATGAGAAATAAAATGTCGCATAACATAAATCTAAATTTATTTAAGTAATTGCATTTAATTTTTTCATTGATTTTTTTACTATAACATACCTTTACATTTTTTACTTGTATTATATATTTTCCATAATATTGCGCAGTAGGCTCCCATGATTACAACAAGTGGTAATCCATACATAGCCGCCATGTGAAATAAATTGTAGACAAGTTCATGGGTTTTTGAAGGGTAAAAATTGTAAGTAATACACTGTTCAAACCATGGAACATGTGGATGTGTTTCTAAATGAAATATTGCTGCCTGTAAAAAAAAAAAAAAAGATAATATTTAATTTTGTTAGAAAGAAATAAAAAATATTATGATGTAAATATATTATATTTTTACAAGCACATATTATTAGACAAACAAATATCAGCACATACACATGTATATCATATGCACATTCATAAAGATATTTAGAATTTAAATACATCCAATATATTACAGATATATGTATTAATTTTTAAAAAGTTGAAATGAATGAAGTGACATGGATTTTAAATTTGTAAATATATATTTACCCTGGAATATGATTGAGCTTTATGCAAGGATTCTCTATAGCAAATCTCATCAATTTCTACCCTGTATTTTGATTTATAATCTTTTATTTGCTATAATGTTCTTTTAAACAAATTTTGAAACACTTTTTTTAAAAAAATGTCTTTCTTCTTGTAAAAATGGTAGACATTTTTTTTAATTAAATAATGTCATTGAATCATGACTTTATTAAAATTACATTATCTGAACATAATATGGTGAAATTCATGTTAACAAAGTACAATACAGTGTTTACTCATTGTATAATCACAATGTCACATTTTGATTCTAGAATTAAAACAGTTAATGTACTTACCCAATCAATATTCATAAAGTATCTTTTCATGATATTATAACCTTATTAAAGCAAAAAAGATTTTTATCAATAACATTTAACAGCAAAAATAAAAATATGTCAGTTTTATTCATTACAATAGATCATCAAAAACATAATTTGATTATGTAAATAATATTTATTTCACACAATATTAATATTTCTCAATATACATCATAATCTCTCAATAATCTAAATTTCATCTTATGTTTAATTAGTCATAGAGGGAAGATTTAATATTCACACTTTCGATATAGTCTTTGATGCTTGAAAACAACAAGTAAAACACTTTTTCTTAATCGTTGCCCAGTATTTCACTGATTATATCTAAGTTCACTCTTCATTAATTTGATTATATACTTTCACAAAATCCAGTAATAATAAACTTTAAAATGCATTCATTAGATCAACTATATTCACTTAACTCACTTATACTTCAAATGATAGAGAAATGTCTTTTTGCCAATTCGCCTCATGGTGAATTTTTCTGTAAATATTATACATTAAAATGCATGTAAAATAGTATATTTTATTATATAAATTTTTGGCCTGAAAATTCCAAGCTAAAAGGAGTGAAATTCAAAATTCTCATTCTTACAATAGACATAAGCCCCACTCTAACATGATCTGATATTGTGTGTTGCCAAGGCTGTAAAACGTTTGGCATTTTACAACATTGAAATTTCAAATGATGCAAAAACACATTTATTTGCAAATTTATTATGATTTTAGATATTTTTTAAAAATAATTTGTACTATATTTATGAGATATCAAGAAATATAAATTATTAATAACTTATTTTGACTTGAAATAATTTATTTTCAAAAATGTAATGTTATATTAACAGCTCATGTAAATATGGCCTGAAGAAAATTAGAAGACTGGCTTTGATGTACACAAACTACTTGATATTTATGAGTAAGAAAAATCTGCAAATTTGCAATAAATATTCAAAAAAATTTAAATGTTTAAAGCATAATTTATTAGATATTAGAGAAATAAATAATTATTCATTCGGATGTGTAAATTTAATGAGAATTAAAAAGATTTTGTTGATTTTATAAACTGAAAATAATCTTTCTAGAAACAATAACATGTAAAGTCTTTTTTTTGATTACATCCTTATTTTTTTAATATTTACAGAAACAAAATGTGAATATTTAAAATTTATTCCAGTAATAAACAAGAATATTTATTAAATGGAGTACATTTTTTGCTGATAAATAATAATCATTTTATCATATATTTTACAGTGACATAAACTGAAAATATTTTTTCTAAAAACAATGATGTGTAAAGTCTTTGTTTGGATTACATCCTCATTTTTTTAATATTTACAGAAACAAAATGTGAACATTTAAAATTTATTTCAGTAGTAAATAAAAATATCTATCAAATGAAGTCAAATTTATTATTTACTGATATGTAATAATCATTTTATTATATATTTTATGTTGACATGTGAGAGAAAAATGTCAGAATAGCAAAGTATAATAGGATTAATCAATTATGGAATAAAATTTTTATTTATTTTTAGATTAAACTTTTTATGAATGTTATTCTGCTTACAACTAAAATGTGATTATTGTAATTGTAAGTTAATTAAAAAAATAAAGAAGAGAAAAATGTTTTCATGCATTATACATTTACTAATCTTATGTTTTAAAATCAAAGATTATTATCATAAATAAAAATGACATTTATTTGCTCAATTTTAAATCGGTTACTCATAATTTGTTTCAACTTATTCAAGATAATAATGATTTTAACATAAACATAAAAAATATAGTAACAGCAAAAAGAAAAAAAAAACTTAATCATTTATATTATTAAAACTAATAATCAATTTGCATATTACATTTTTATTCTGTTTTGAATGTGCTTATATAAAATAATTTTGCAAACTATTGGTTCAAATAAAGTAACAGTGATGTAAAAAGAATTCACAGTCTATTAGTTAGATAATACATAAATAAGAAACTTTGATAATAAAACATAAAAAGCACCAAAATTAAGCTTTAAAATGTACATTATGTGTTTTTTTTTCTACATGATTTATTTTAACAAACTGTTATTCAGGATATATCATATTCTTGGTATATAAATGCAAAATCATAGACTATCAGTGAAGACATTATAATATTTTTAAAAAGAAAGTTACAGATTCTGAGACGTTTTACACAATATATTATCTCATAGTTTAGTTCTTTTATTAATAATATAATTAGTTAAATGTTTATTTACTAATTAATATTTTTTTTTCAATTTCAAATGTTATTTTTTAAATAAATATTAATATAAATTTAAGGTAACAAAATATTTTTTTCTTATATAAACTTGTTATAATTGCTTATATTTTAAGTGAGATTTTTCATTCACTATCCATTTTGAGGAACCAATTGAAATCACTGTCAAGAGTAGCGATATATTTTAAGCAAATAGTATTTGTTTCTAAAAGATCATATTTAAAACTAATTGAGATATCCAATACTCAAATTACAAAACAATTAGTACCATTATTCTAATCTTCAAAAGATCTTTTCTTAAAACCATGGTTTTATTTATATCTTAATTATAAAAATAAAGTAATTAATTTTTAACATTTGATTGTTTTTTATATAGTTTTTGTTTAATCACTAAATAATTATCCTCAAATTAAATTTCTTTTTTATCACATCTTTTGAAAGTCATATGATTTGAAATAAACTGTTATAAAAACAACTTAGTTATTTGTTTCAGCACATTATGTGAAAGCATAATTATATGTACTACATGCAAAATATAGGGGCAAAATGAACTATTTAAGTTTGTAATACTGCCTATATCTCTTGCCTTCTAATACCAAGTTTAACAACTGTATAATATAAAACATACAATGATCACAAATCCATCTTGAAAGTCATAACCATATGCGAAATATTTGTTTATTATATTTTCTGTATTTTGTTTTTAAATGATCTCATTTTAAATTTATAGCTAAATTTATATGTTTACGTTTTACCTGGAGAAAAAAAATTAAACGTGAAAAGATATATGTTTTATTTATAAATAATTTTATTGAAAAAACCATATGTAATAATGATACAATTGTAAATCAAAAATAATAGTTAGCCATGTTAGTCAGGCAACCAAATGTTCTGATGTGGTTACTGGTGTTGTTAATCCAGCTTAATCAGGCTCCACGTGTTGTCAAATAAAAATCTGGAAGAGATTATTCTGTCCTTATGGCGAAATTCCTTTAGCTTGGAAATGAATGTGTCTTCAGGCTTGGGATGAGGAAATGTAAACTTGTTGCGACATCTGGCCAACCAGATGGCATAAGTCAGAAAGCTTGAGAGTCTTGTAGTGACATAATCCCTGGACAGGAAGCAGCATTTAATATTTAAGATTTTGTTCAGGGAAATGTGGCAGTGGTAAGTAATGAAAGTTCTGATTTTGTCATATGCTGGGCAATCATTTATCATATGATCAAAGGTTTCACAGGTTCTATGGCAGTTGTGACACATAGGATCTATATTCTTGAGGAATCTCCTGTAGTGCAGGAACCAGTTTGTCTGGAGTGAATTCAGGTTGATTTTTAAGAGAAAGTCCAGGAACCTTGGCTCCAGCTTGAGATGCTTGAAAAACCTGGTGACCACGTGATTGTTACCACCGAGGTAAGGAATGGTAGAGTTTTGTGTGGGAAATAGCAGGCCATGAGCATCCCAAATGGAGATTTTTTGTCTGAATACTAGGGAAGAGTGGCCATTGTGAGCAAAAAGGTAGTCAAGTATCTGATTTAGCCAGCTTATCTTTGAAGGTGGAGGTCTGTCAGATGGAATGACTGGTTGTTCTGCTACAATCTGGGGAAATTTCTTTTGTAGGATGTGGATCAGAGAGTGGCACTTTTGGTAATGTATAGAAAACATAGCATGCGACGACATACCATTATTTTTACTATGTCACTGCATGCGTTCAATTCCTATGGCCGCTGTTTTACCATTCCACAGCAGCCGTGCACAGATTCGGTTGATTTTTGTATTGAAAGCCTTTGTCATGTTAATTATGGGTAGATAGTAGCTAATCTTTGCCATTACCTTGATATTGAGGAGAGAGATTTTCCCTTGCAGTGATAAATAAACCTTGGCAAGGTTTTTAACTGTGTTGGTGGCGGCTTCAATGATAGAATTCTGTATTTGTATCGACATGGCTTGCGGTGACTTGTATATGGGAAACCCCAAAAAGTTTTGGGGGTCTGTTGAGAAAGGCGATGATATCTTCTTGCCGGTGTTGATTTTCCAGGCTGATGACTTGTTGAGGTTGAAGGAAAGTTTGGAGGATTTGGAAAATTTGTTGATTAGATATTTTTGGGAAGGTAAGGTGACAAGGACATCATCCATGTAGGCAAATGCTTTACAGTGTTTCTTCAGCTGGGGTATATAGATTCCTGGAAGTTCTGTTTCAATCTGTTTAAGAAGGGGGTCTAAGTAGAGTATAAATAGGAGACCGCTAAGTGGAGATCCTTGGGGTATGGATTTTTGAAGGAATAAAACCATCTGTAAAGAAACCATTCAGGGAAATGTGGACCAATCTGTTGTTTAGTAGATTGTCCAATATCTGAATGATTTGAGTAGGAATGTCTAGTGCTGAGAGGCAATTGAGCAGGATGTTGACATCTACTGAATCAAATGCTTCAGAGATGTCTAGCTGAATGGCAATGGGTTTGTATAGATTCTTGGATCTGATATGATCACAGAGAATTTTAACTCCCCGATTGCAGAGAGTGTGGATGAGCCCTTCTTTGCAAATTGCAACTGGGACATGTTGTCCAGAATAACATCTTGTATTTTCTCCTTGATCACACCTTCAATGACCTTTAACAGGATTGGGATCATGGAGATTGGTCTTATGCTAGATAGAGCAGATGCATCCTGGTTTTTCTTAACAAAGGGGACCATCGCTATGGGATAAAGTTTGGGGATGATTTTTTTGCTGTTTGCAAGATGGTTAATTAGTTTTAATACTATGGGAGCTGTGAAATTCTCAAGGTGAGTAAGTATGAACTTTGGAATGCCGTGTAGTCCTGGATGGACATTGGACGGTAAGGCGGCCAAGCGGTTTTTGATGTTTGATATTGTTATTCCATGTTCATTGTTTTGTGATGTCTCATGCCACTGATTTGTGGGGTAGGTAACAGAGTTTGATAGGCGGTTTTTGAAATATGACTCTATTTGAATGAGAATTTGGTTGCCAGAGGTATGGCTACCACCGATGAGGAGGGACAAAGAAGTTTTTTGTTTCTTCCTTGCCCCTAGAGCCCATCTGAGATAGCCACGTGTTCAGCAGTGTTGGCCAGGTAAGTATAACCTAGCATTCTTTGTTGCTATTATTTCAGCAATCGCAGCTTGTTTCTGCTTGTACTGTGTTTTAAGTAATAGGAGGTTGTCTGTAGTACCATCACTTGAGAAATTTTTAATCCTATGGTGAAGCAAATCAAGCTCATTCATCAGGGTTGTTGACCCTTTATGTTTTTTGGTGTGCTGTATGATTATAATTTGGAGGATGCCTGTGAAGGCGAACCAGGCTTCCTCAGGATTTATGTTAAGAATATCAATTTTTTCAAAGAGTATGTAGGCATCTGAGAAGACAGCTTCCATGGCAGTAGCTTTAGTTATGATTCTGATTGTTTTATTGTAGTCTATGGGAGTGTAGGAGTCCAGATCTAGAGACGCTATCAGGGCAAGATGGTCTGAGAAGGGAACGGGTTGAAGCTTGGCTTCCAAACCATAGTGCAGCTCTGAGGTGTAAAACATTAGGTCAATCAGTGTTCTAGAGCTCTTCGTATAGAATGAGTATGCATCCACAGGGAAAAAACCTCTGCCATTTATGAAACCCCTGGCTAAGAGATGGAGGTATTTCCATGTGAACACATCATATTGCAGGTTGAAGTCCCCCAAGAGGATTGTAGGGCCTGTGTTGTTTGCAGTGATGAGATTTATGGTGTGTATTATTCTAGAATAAGTCAATGGGTTGTTCTGGCAGTATACGTATATTGCAATGAATTCACTAGATTGGTATATAAGCTTGATTGCAATGAGATTGGCATCATGGTAAAGCACTTTATAGGAAGAAGATGGTTTCCTGTTATTAATGATGATTCCTACCCCTCCAGCAGCTTATGTATTAGTAGACAGAAGAGTGAAACCCAGTTTTGAAAGTTTGAGAATTATGTGAGGGTTGGAGTTTAGATGATATTTGGTCTCTCCTAAGAATAAAATATGAGGAGATGTAAGAAGAAAAAAATGCCTAATCGCATATAAACGGTCAGTAGAATTAATTCCCCTGATGTTAAGACCAATGATTTGGCACTTGATCCTATCCATAAAGATTATTGCTGCTTGGTTTTACTGCCAGCGGAATCTTTGATTGAAGGTTGTAATGGTCCTTGTGATCACTGAATTTCTGATCTGCCAAGGATGGACTGTGGAAATCAGCTCTAAAGAGCTCAGTTTCATTGTGTGATTCATGACTGAGAGGTTTTTTGGTGTGCTTTGTACCTTCCTCTTGTTTTTTTCCAGAATAGAATTTACACTGTAGGGAAAGGTGAAATTTAGGTAGTTTGGCTCGGAAGCAGGAGATAGGTGTGAGTCCTCTTCTTCAGAGTAGGCCTTTGAAAGTTTGGAAGATTTTTGTTTATTATTAGCATTAGGGGGTAGGTTGAGATCCATGTCTGAGACATAGTCAGAGATGGGTGGTGAAGATCTATTTATTGTAGGTGTGGGAGCTTTCATATGGGATGAATTTGTATAGGATATTGATAGTTTCGATGTGTCCATTATAGATTTAGTGTTAGAAACTGCAGGTTTTGATCTTAGAGGTCTTGGGGTTCCAAGTGCATTGTTATGGTCTTGATGGTCCATGCTGAGAGGTGCAGCATCTGTATTGTCAGAAGAGATTGTTAGATTTTTGTGTCTAGAGGCATTATTTGGTTCTTTTGGTTTTGAGCCTTTTGGTAAGTTGTCTGGTTTCTGTGAGTTATCTCTGGGCTTGGAGCCATTTGGGTTTTGATATGCTATTTGTATATGTTTGCTGTCATTGGATGGTTTTCCCTTGAGTTTATTAGGATTCATAAAGTCTTTGGTGTTGGTTACTCTACTGTAGGATTCAACTTCAGCTTCAACAGTATGTAGGCCTGGAGTGTTTGTGGTTAGCATTTTATGATGTGTGACATTAGCAGGTGTGAGGGTATGAGGTGCTTTACATTTGTGAAACTTATTTCCCTTTTGACCACAAGAGGTGCATATTTTTGCTGGGCATTCTTTTATGAGATGTGTTCTTAGGCCACAATGAAAACATTGCGGCCTGACGCCAACGAAGGAAAGTATCATTGGACAACCTTTTGCTTTAATGGTAGTTGGTATGTCAGTGGGCCCTAGGCCTTTTCTTAGTTGAATTTGAAATGATGCAGTATTGGATAGGATGGACTTGATCGTCTTGTCTACTGGCAGATATGAGAAATTCTGGATTTTCCCGTAAGGTAAAAGGATTTCTTGGAGGAGATTATTGTCAAGGCCCATGATACAATTCTTGAGGGTTCCGATAAGGGTAGCATGATACAATTCTTGAGGGTTCCGATAAGGGTAGCAGGTCTGTTTGTATCAACATATATAAGGAATTTGTTGTCTAGTTTTTTGAAATTTGATTTAAATTCATTTCGGAAGGCCCAAGTGGCAAATTCGACAGCAATGTATCTGTCGTTTGGGTGAGTGAGAATCCGGTGTATGCCCTCTGTTAATTTGTATTGTTTTATTAATTCGTATAGTGCTGTAATGGGGAATTTATGGAGTGAGCAATTTGGTTCTGTCACTGCCAGAACAACACTTTTATCATTGTGGTAGTTTACTAAGGTTTTGAGGAGGGTTGGAGGTATTGTTTGGTTGAAGTCAACACAGAGACCTTGGTATTGTTTCTCAATGAAGTCATTTATGGAGAATTCATCGGTCTCAAGCCCCAAGGTGGTTTGATTTTCCTGTTGTAGATTTTTTAGTTTTAGTATATCTAACATGGTAAGGTCGTGATTAATTTTACTTGCTGTTCCGGGTATGGAGCAGGTTTCGTTGTATGAATTAGTTTTTAAGTTGTTGGTATTTTGTATAGACTTAGATGGACTTGTAGTACCAATTTTTGCTATGTTAGCATATGATATGTGGCTCCTAGCTGAACTGTTAGCCATTGTATTACAGTTTTTTGCAATAGGTGTTATGTGAGGAAGGTAATTTAAATCACTCTGTGTCGAATCTAGTGTTGGGTTTGTCTGCTTGATTGTTGAATAGTTTCCCTTATGACCGGTATGGAAAATTTTATTTTGATCTTCTTCTCTCTGGTAGTTGAGATTCTGAGAGTAAGAGGGAAGAGTTGGGAATTCATCTATAGAAAGTGGCATGCTTTGTAAGAAAGTATTTTGAACACTAGTTGTATTGGTATGTTTTAATACGGGTTCCGGTATTGTATTACACGTGTGTTTTGTTTCAGAACTATATTTATTTATAGTATCAGTTTTGGGCGAGTTTGAATTAGTTAAAAGGTTGTTTTCAGACGGTAAATTGTTCGCGGGGTTAATTTTTTGTTGAGTCTCACGCTTATTCCTAGTTGAATGCGTCGATACGGGAAGTGGCGCTATTGCGTTATTTTCTGTTGAATCTTCAGATGTGAACATTAATTATATTATATTCACTGTAATAGGTAGTTGCTTTATACAATGGCTGAAAACTTTTGTAAGGAAATATTTCGTTTAAAATGGATTTTGAACTGTTATTCTACATGGATATTAAATCTCTGGATAAAATTTCAGAAAAGACTGAAATAAACATTTTATCTTACAGAATATTAATATTTTTTATGGATTATGTTAGATTTTATCGGATTTTAATATTATTATTTGTACATTTTTCCATATAATGCGAAGATAAAAAAATAATTGTGCACAATGCTGTTCAACTGTAGCTAGACAATTGCGATGTTTTGCCTCGCAAGCAAATTTCAGACAAGCAATTTAACTTACGAGAAAAGAGATAAAGAATCCTTCCATAACTTTGAACTTTATTATTATTGTTTTTATTGTTAAGTTTTAACAGTAATATTTAAAAGATTACAATTATTTAATTTAATACTAACTTGTTACTACATAGATTTAAGTTAGATTAATTTTATTATTATGTTTAAAAAACAAATGGATTTTCAGAAAGTATTTTTTCTGAACAAGACAAGTTTTAATCATAAGTTTTTTTTTAATATATGGTTTTGGAGAAACAGACCGCAGTAAATAATATCAACAGTATAATGAGATTTATTGGTAATTTTTAGTGTTATTTAGATTATATTTTTGCTTAAGAATTCTGTTTCTTTTCTTTCATTTAAAAAAATATACTTTTTAATTAATATTTTTAGATTAAGATTGTACATTGCTTGAATTTAATGTTAATTAGTGGAAGAATGAACCATTGATAAAATTATTGTGTGTATTTTGTGAAAGAGTTGACAAATGCCTATGAATGTTCAAAAACATCTAAGGATATTTCTAAATACTTATTTAAAACGTGAATACTTGGATATGTATAAATTATATAACATTGTTAAATTATTATAATGTTATATTATGAATGCTATCTGGTGGAATATAAGAAGGACATAATATTAATCTCTAAATTATATCCTAACAAATGAATAAAATGTATACTGCGGATGAATGTTTAGCGATATCATTTGAGCATGAAAACGTTTAAAACATCTTGAAATGAATTTACATCTTGGTTGTTTTCTGTAGTATTGTGTTTTGGAAATTATTTTACAATGTTGTTGGTATATTTTTTTAATATGTTGAATGAGTTATACAGTAGGGCAAAATATGCTAGTGGTCTAGAAAGTAATAATATTCTTATGAAATCCTAGGTGTTAGGGTTATGTTAAAGTTGTTAGAGATGAATTATATTTCCATATTTTACATTTGTTAAAATATGCAGATAACATAAGGCTGTATATCGTTTTCCATGGGTAGTTGCATTTCCTCATCATCTATAAGTGCTATAATAGAGCCATGAGCTGTACCTTAGTTGTCCAATGAATATGAATCTACTCTTATGATTTGCACTGAACCCATGATGATATTATCTTATTTTTTGAAACATTCTTTTTACTATTCCATACCCTACACTTTAATCACTATCTATCACCATAGTTATCATTGTAGAAGATAGTTTATAAGTTATAAAAGTAATGACCAACCGTTTTTTTTAAGTAGATAATTTTGTGAGAGGGCAAGATGTAATATATAAAAACTTTTTTTTTCCCCAATGATATTGAGATATTTAATCATTGCCATAATATGTAATACAAGAATAATAATCGATGCCTATACAGAATATTAGAGATCACCTATCTTAATAAAATGCATATTCAAATGGAACGAAAGTCACAATAGTGAAAATGATTTTGGGATGATACGATGTATGATAGAGTGTCAAAATGAAAGTAAAATAAATTTTAAACTGTATAACTTATGGGTATTTTCTTAAATTTTATTATTGGTAAGTTGAGCCATATTCGAGATCACATTCCTTAATAAGATGCATATGAAAGTGACAATAGTGAAAATTATTTTGGGATGGTATAATGTATGAAAAAATGTCAAAATGAAAGTAAAATCAATTTCAAGCTACGTAACTTATGGATAGTTTTCTTAAATTTTATTATTAATAGGTTGAACCTAGTTAAGTTATAAAATTTTCTCTTAATTATTTTTTTTTTGTATAATAGTTAATTAATTTTATAGAGGGAGATATCTCTACTTTATTTTAAAGTTTTCTGATATCCAAACATTATAATTGCACTTTGTTAAATTGCGAAGAAAATTTTAAATATTTTTTCTTTTAATATTTTATTTATATTTTAGAAAATGCGTTTTAAAATATAAACTAGTATTGATGTGTTTACATCGTAAGTAATATATTTTATGGTAGAATAAATATAATATTAAGTTTTGTTTTAGAAATTGGGAGAGCTACTCTAATTACTTCCAATACAAATAATAGAACATTATTTTACTAAATGAAGATTACATATCATCATAGGTGTTGTAAGTTTCATTTTTATTGTATTTTTGAAATGGCCAGAAAGAAGGCTATTCTTATTTTATTTCTTGTATTTAGGCATCATATTTATTGTAAATATTTTTTTTTTGATTTATGCTAAATAATTTTAATCCAAATTTTACTTTGTAAATATTTTATTATATTGTTATAAATCTATTGTTCATTTGTAAATAAATTTATGAATTGTTTTAAAATTTTACTTTAGTCAAATTATGATTTATCTGCTTGTTTCTTATTGATTTTTCATTCTGCATGCATTATCCACAGAAATCAATAATTTGAAATATTTATTTAGTACATGAACCATAAAGATTTCTTAGACATTATTTTTATTACATTTGATTAACACGAATGAGAGATATTTGATATTGCCACAATATTAGAATACATTATATTTTTAAAAATGCCACATTAATTAAACAAATAACGATTATACAATGATTTACTTAATTTATTATATTATTTTTTTATTTCTAAATTTTAATTATTAAGCAGATTTAATATTGAAAGTCATAAAGATATTTAGTTGCTTATTGTTGTTATTATTTTGTAATTGTAGATAAATATCATATAAAATCCCTTATCATATTTAACTACAGGGTATTAATTAATTAATTTATTTGTTATTAGTTTGTTAGAAATGGACCTGATATGATGATGATGATGATTATTATTATTATTATTATTATTATTATTATTATTATTATTATTATTATTATTATTATTATTATTATTATTATTATTATTATTATTATTATTATTATTATTATTATTATTATTATTATTATTATTATTATTATTATTTCTATTATCATGATTTTATTATTATTAGTGTTATTTAGGAGGATGGGAAATTTCGTTTTGAGAGATGATGAGTAAAGTTATTAATTAGTATTTTATTAAAGGAATATTGATATAGTTTAGTGTTATTTCTGTAATAAATTTATAAAATTATATTGTAGGATGTATTCCCAATGTTTAAGCTAGTGTACCTTACAGAACGACTCTTGTTATTAGATTTATAATTATATTTATTATTTTGATAGAACCTTGCATTGTTTATTATAGTGAGTTGTTTATAAATTTGATTTATTAGTAAGTGAATGGATTAAGTATTATAGTTTGGAACCCTAATTATTTATTAAGAACCTAAATGTTATGATATTTTATTATAATAAGATTTATTTAAATTTATTTAACTGAAATACAGGCTTATTATATACCTGTATCAATATATGTAATATATAAGGTACATGAGCACAGACTTTTACACAACCCACCTCTCCACTCTATCTCATAACACTGATACACTTGAACACGTATATGTCAAAAAGATAAATTTATTTAGAAAATAATATTATTTTATTAGATATTATATCTTGAGCTAGTCTTTATGTTATATTATTTTAATAGTCATTATTTATGCAACTTAATTATAATACTATTGTTATCTTAGTTAGCCGGATTCTCTTGGTCAGTAGTAATTCCTTTAAGGAAGGGTACAATATATATATATATATATATATATATATATATATATATATATATATATATATATATATATATATATATATATATATATATATATACTCCTCAAGTCAATTTAAAGTACAATATAGTTTTACATTTTTATTCATTGTGACAATACTAAAAAATTAAAAATAAATAAGAGATATTTTTAATATTAAATGCTTTTATTTACAATGCATTAAAAATAGCTCAAACAAGCTCTTAATTGATTTAAATATTACTTACGAAATAATTGCTGGGTTTTGATTTGATGTTTTAGACCTAGTGTCTGAATATTCTAGCTCTTCACTGAGATGAGCCATAAGCTCAAAACCAGTTGGTCTGGAGATAGGAATGTTCTGGATAGAGATTTTAAATATTTTCTCATACTACACTTATCAATGAAGAGCTTGTTTGAGCTATTGGTACGCTCTCTGTATTACATTTTTTGTAAATACAAGCTTATAAAAGTAATGACACATTATATATGACTTGCTTTTTTGATTATTATAAAACATTAAAAAGAAAATAATAATTGTTTCTTTACCCACCATTGTGATTTTTAGATTTAACTTGAAATAATAGTGTGGTGGATCAAAAAATTAAATAAGTCAAATAGGGATTGACTTAATTAAGTTCTGTACCCCCCCCCCCCGATTTGTTATTTTAACCTAAATCTGAAAATCCCAATTGTGGTTATAGGAACAATTCTTTTTGCTTCTTTATGCATGATAAGTAAAACATTTAATATAAAAATATATCTTTATTTATTTAATATTTTTTTTTTTCCCATTGTCATAGTATTATTTTTATTAGTATTGGTAAGAAATTTTTTTTTATCCTATTTTTCTTGTAGATTTTTGTTTTTATTTTTAATGCCTATTTTATTTGTTTGACTCTGTATAAATAATAACCTTTGTTTTATGATTTTGTAATTAAATTTTAAACTTTTTAATAGCTCTAATTATATTTTTTTATACTTAAGGACACATTTCTGCTAATAAACTTAGCTTACTAATGGATCCACATTTATTATGTAATAAAATGGCTTTCAAATAAAAAGGACATAATCCATGCTGAACTGACAAAGGAACATATGGCTGATGTATATACTCATTCTCTAATTATCTTTTTTTCTTATAGTTAATAACAATTGTATTTCAATGTAATTATTGCAATCTTTTTTATGTTCACTTTTTTAATCTAAAGTGGGAAATTGAAAACAGTGTTTAACAAAAGTGATATAACTTCTTATCTTTCTAAAAAAAAAAAAAAAATTAAAAGTAATATCACACCGCCATATTTTAAAATAACATAACATATTCTACTGTAAGCCGCACTCTTTCTATTTTTAAAATTTTAAAGAGCTATTTTAACTCAATTGATCTGAATATATTTGGATAAAAAAGAACGTCTAAATTACAGTATTATTACTTAAAATTCCATTCAAATTACTATCTACTGTGACATAAATGAGTAATAATTTAATAAAATTATGGCCCCATATTACTCTAATTTTAAAGAGAGTGAAAAAGAGCATTTACAAAATTGAAGTATGAAATAAAAGGTTCATAAAAGTGATGTGGAGAAAAGATGTAATGTAGATAAATTATAATAATTGAAAAGTATATTGTTTGTAATTAGTAATTGTGAAGTATAACACCTGATTATTTATTTTACTAGCATTTATTTCTATTATTCATTTCTTAAGTCATCACAATTTATTCTTAATAGGACATGTTAGCATAAAATTGGAGCAAATTTCATTTAATTTATATTACTCTGTAAATTAGTGTGTATCAGATCACAAAGAATGGGCTACAATCCAGATAACTTTGAATGATATCCTTATGATAAATAACTTACATTTTATGATTTCCAATAAAGTATGTGCAGGTAGTTTATAATTGCTTAGCCCAGACATCATCATCATCATCATCATCATCATCATCATCATCATCATTATTATTATTATTATTATTATTTGTTTTGAAAAAACAATGTTCAGCTATCACCATTATAGTTTATTGTTGTTTGTATATTATAAATATCAATAATAAAACACAGATAGATTAATAAAAGAGGAAGAAACAAGCAAAATAGAAGTAAGATAACTAGAGTAAAAACAGTAAAGGCCATTTTTGCAATATTGTTATTGTGATTAATATTTAGTATATACTTTCCTTATATTATTATGGATAATCAATTGGTAAGAAATTACCTCTGACTATAGCATCAAGGCATTTGTCAATGTAGGCAAAATAGTTAGCAGAATATGTTTAATCAGTATTAACTTCTAAGTAACTCTAAAATGAAATATTGGTTAATAAAAACACCATCCAGCCATCAAATAATTAATTCCATCATTTTGTCATCCAGAAAACTAAATAAAATAGTGGTTCTCCTATATTATTAGTATTTTCATTGTAAATAAGCTACATTTGCTGACAATCATAAACTTTTCTTGGAACATTACCACTAATACGAGCTGTAATTATAGCATTATTATTTATAAAAATCACATATAATTAAGTGGGGAATAAACATCTTGTCTCATTTATAACAACCCCTGAAGTGATAATCATATTGAAAATCATATTACAATTACTACAAACTAAATTTAATTATCACTACTGTGTATAAAATGGAATAGTGGTTGAACAAAATTATCTAGCTATGAAATAACAAACATCTTGTATTTGGTATTAATTCCACTCACAAAATTCAATATAATCAAAAACCTAGATTATTTATAGAAAAAGGTCTAGAAATGGATAGGATTCACATTATTTTTTAATTTACTGACATTTCACCAGTAGTTTGTTTAACGATTTTACCACTATATAAAGCTCTGTTAACTCCTGTTCTATTTCATACACATTAATGGTATGCCAATGTAAATTTTATTGTAATGATATTGTATTTAGTTTACAAATTTTCAGAAGATAGTATTTATCTTATATCAGTATAATATCTTATGTAAAAGAATGTTATCTCCAGCATATACGCTTTAAAGAACAACAGTTATCTAAAATTGGCATTGGTTTGTCATCTGTAAAATAGTCTTAGTTTGTATGTATTCTGGACTTTTTTTAAAACCTTTATCCTTCCCGGATTTGAAGTCCAGACTGTTAACATTGTGAGTACATGTACATCATGTTTACTTACGCACGTCTGAGCGTGTGAAGAAATGGATTTATTTTTATCATTTTTAAATTACTTATATCTTTAAATAAAGTAAAAAACAATGTCCTTTCAAAGCTTTTGTTTTATCAGACTGTTTTATATATAAAGCTTTCGATAAATTGCGAAACGCTGAACGAAAGCATAATTGTTAAAAGAAGTGATAATTTATCTGAACGAAATGGTTACCATTAAACAAAAGTAAATTAAAATGGATAAAAAATATTGATTTTTCTTCTTTTTTTTTCAAAGTTTGAAGGAAAAAATAATCTAAAAGATTAGCTATTGACAATTCAGTAGAGATAACAGAAACCAGTAACGCATTAATAGAGAAATAAACAATATATTTTTTTTTTTCTCTAACTTTATCAATTTCATCGGTATTAAAGTTTTTTTAAAAAATAATAATTACACTATTATTCTTTGAAGTATTTTAGAATTTTCTAGCAGAATTTTTATCTACATTTACTAATATATATATATAGTTATAAACAATATTGTATTTCTTCATTACAAATATTGATCAAATTAATAAATGTGTACTGTATGGTACAAACATGTGAGGTTGCAGTTTTATATTTAAATTACTATTAATGTTACAATATAATCCACCTTTTTATTACATTTCATTCACTACTAATAATTTATTTTAAATATGTACGGCCGCTATTATTTTGTGGAACCTCGATAAAATATTATTAGTGGAGCTGTAAAATATTTGCATAAAAGGAATTTGTTTAGTGAAACATTATACAGTTTTATTGAACATAATTTACAAATATTAAATACTTGTAATTATATACCATTACTGCTTGCAATCCTTTCTCTTTTATCTGGCTTAGTTAGCTTGCTAAGATTGTATAAGTAACAAAAGAATAGCAGTTGATATACTTACCAGAAAATAGTTATTATTCATACACAAAATGCTATTTTTTTATAGTTAATTGAAAAATTCTTAATTTGTTATATATATATATTTGAATGGGTAACTTATGATATATATATATTGAAGCAGTCAGATCTGAGTTCGATCCTAGCTTCATGACATCTAGCCATAAGCCCACTTCAAACCCCTAGTACTAACCTTAAATTTCCGATGCAATGGGGCTTTATACGTTCAATCCATGCTAATTTCAATAAAGAATAACTTATTTCAAAAATGCGTATTAAAATTAATTAGTTTCAGATTTAAATTGATCAATTCTATTAATAAATTCATGATAGAATTATTCATGAATTTATATATTATAACTGCGTGGATTGTGCGTATATATTTGTAAATTTTAAATATATATAATTGTTCGAAAGTTTCATTGCATCGGGAATGTTTGATTTTATTTTTAAATAATTTGTTAAAGTTTTATTGATTAAAAGCTACATTCTTTCGATAAACTTTCAGCTTTTCCCTTTCCAAAAACAATAGTTAAAGTTTTATTAATTAGAAAAAAAGATAAGGATTTCCAAATTAAAATCATTTTCTGATTTTAAGAATTTATTTTCTAATTAGAAAATGAATTCAAGTTAATGAGTTTAAAAGCCTTATCGAAAGAATGTATCTAAAAACAACCAGTAAATCTAAAAACATTGGTAATGAAAGAAGCACTAGCCTGAAGGCATCAGAGGACAGTATATATAGCTCTGAAAAGTTTGGAAAAAAAGAAGCCATCTTTGTTGTAGAGAAGTACAGTAAACTCTGTGCATCTTAAATAGTGTTTCAATCATGGTAAGGGGCTAAATGTCAGGAATCTGGCGGTTTCTGAAGTCCCCTGAAAATCTTCAATGGAGTTGCTGAATCTTTTCTGGACCAATCACACTGCTAAGATTAGGAAAAACCACTAAAATTCTGTTCCATTAATCGACTAAATGCATGCCTACATTTTTACCAACCCGGACATGTAAACTAAGAACCAGCTCCGGAAGAAATGGGTAATATGTTTCCATAATGAATCTTAAACTTTCTGGCCAGTTTCGAACTTTACTTTACACTCCCTTTTAGAGCTCTTTTATTTTTTAATGTAACAATCTTTATAAAACCTTTTATTCATGCTACTGTAAATTTATATCGTAGTTTTCTCAACCTCTAGTCTTTAAACTTTCTCTTTTCTTACTTGGCGGTTCATTTATTATATTATATATATATATATATATATATATGTGTAATTTATAAATATTGTTATTTTAATTATATGCCAATAACCTTTCAACTTGATTAACTCCTTTGTTCTATTTGCCTTAAGTAGAAAATATAATATTAAATCTGATAATAATTCTCGCCCATTAGAACTAGATTTATACAGTTCTATCAATCATCAAGTTGAAAGAAATTATTAAATGTATGTTTACTATTTTGATAATTAATAATAAATTATTAGCTCCATTTCTAATCTATGCCCCAGCTAGTTTCTCATTTTAGCAATATTTATTTACTCATATATATATAATGTTAAAATATTCTGCAAAGGGTTGATAAAGGAATCAACTAAATATATTATAATTCGGATTTCTGTTATTTTCTATTAAGATTCAGGAAGGACACGATGTTTGGGGCATAATTACTATAATTTATAAATGCATTGAAATAGTTTTATATAAAAGCTCATTTGATTTTAATTAATTTGATCAAGTCATCATGTAGAGCATTCTATAATTGGGTTTTATTTTTCAAATGGTGACTGTCAAATCATCATCTTCAACGTTGCTGACGTAGGGCAATCTTCCGCTCCATTAGGCTGGTCGGTGATAATATTTCTGTTATTTTAAATTATCGAGGAAGAAAGCACTTCCTCTCCTGTTCATATTAGTCAAAGGGCATAAGACTTGTCAGATGCAAGCCGCATTAGGACTTCGATCATCGACTAGCTATCGTCTTTCAATTTCACTTTCTAGCTCATAATTCATCAGCACCGTTACCTCTCTGCTCCAGTAAAGCCCACTCTGATGCTCGTAATTCATGATGAAGTGATTTCAATTAAAGTCCAACAAATTCTCCATTATATCTCAAAATAAGTTTTCTAATAAATATTAAAGTTATGCCCTAAAATACATATCTTGCTCTTCATGAATGGATTTGCGAATGTGAAAATAAATATCACATTCTTTCGTATAAAATTAGAGTAATAACACCTTTACTAATGAATACCTTTATCTGCCTTTTATTTCTTGTTGGGGGCATAGACATAGACTTTCAAATATTGCATAATATTCATTATATTTATTTAAAATTCAAACAAAACAAATTATTATTATTAAATATTTTGTAAACACACTTGGTTTCTTAGTTCTTAATTCTTTTATGATTATTTTAATGTTAATACTCGCTGTCTGTGTTGGCAACCTGAACATATACATATGATTCGACTTAAAATTATTTTAGTCAGTTTATTATCAGATATTAATGTCAGTTCAGGGGTCTCTGATTCTCACCAACTGCTGAGCTAGTTTCTTGGTGCATAGCACTGTGCCGTCGATTTAGATTTCTACTAATCTGAGCTGCTGAGTTGGGTTTGAATTCAGTTTTGGTTGAGCTGAGTTTGGATCTGACTTGCAGTTTAGGTGGTGGTGCTGTTTTGACTGGTACAATATATATATATATATATATATATATATATATATATATATATATATATATATATATATATATATATATATATATATATATATATATATATATTGTAACATAATAAAAGGTTGCTCAAATAATTATAGATGGTTACAATATAACTATTACCTAATAAGTGAACTAAGATAATTTTAAATCGAATCATATGTATATGTTTTGGGTTGCCAACACAGATAGCGAGCATTAACATTAAAATAATTATGAATAAAAAGACTTAATAAAGCAAGTGTGTTTAGAAAATATTTAATAATAATAGTTTGTTTTGTTTGAGTTTTAAATAATGATTATATTAATTAATTCTAGTCCTTAAACAAAGTTTATAATTATAATCAGAGTTGCGGTCCTTATTATATGCCAATGAGTATTACACAATATTTTGGAATTCTATGTCTATGCCCCCAACAAGAAAATAAAGGCAGATAAAGGTCTCATTAGTAAAAGGAAATTATTACTCTAATTTTATACGGAAAGAATGCGATATTTATTTTCACATTCTGCAAATCTATTCATGAAGAGCATGATACGTATTTTAGGGCATAATTTTTAATCTTTATTAGAAAACTTATTTTGAGATATAACGGAGAATTTGTTGGCCTTTAATTTAAATCACTTCATCATGAATTACGAGCATCAGAGCAGGCTTTACTGGAACAGAGAGGCAATGGTGCTGACGAATTATGAGCTATAAAGTGAAATTGAAAGACGATGGCTAGTTGATAATCGAAGTCCTATGGCAGCTTGATCTGACAAGTCTTATGCCCTTTGACTAATATGAACAGGAGAGGAAGTGCTTTCTTCCTCGATAATTTAAAATAACAGAAATTATCACTGACCAGCCTAACGGAGCGAAAGATAGTCCTACACCAGCAACGTTGAAGATGATAACTTGCTAGTCACCATTTGAAAAATAAAACCCAGTGATAGAATGCTCTACGTGATGACTTGATCAATTTCATTAAAGTCAAATGAGCTTTTAACTAAAACTATTTTAACACATTATAAAATTATATTCATCATGCCCCAAATATCGTGCCCCTCCTGAATATTAATAGACAGTGAAAACAATCTGAATTAGAATGTATTTAGTTGATTCCTTTATCTACCCTTTTTACAAACATTTTAGATTATATGTGAATAAAGAAATATTGGTGAATACGAGAAAAAAAAACATTTTAACATTATATATATGAATACATAAACATTTGTATATTAGATAGGAGCTGGGGACATAGGTGAAAAATGGAGCTAATAATTTACTATAAAAATAACAAACATTTGGAAAACCTGCTGGGAGGATACCTGGTCAAAGTCTCAGCACCATTCCTGCTCTCGTTGGCTGCTGTGCCCCCTTGATAGGTTGGTTTTAGGCAGTGCAGATCTGTGCTTGCTATGTGTTAGTTTTTCTTAGTTGACTTTCCAATTCTAGGCAGGTAGACCGAATGCGGTCCTTGCACATTTGGACTGTTGATTGGGAGACAGAGGCATCTGGAATGGTCTTGACATGGCTCGGCAGCAGGTCGAGAATTTATTATTCAATGGACTTGAGCCTTGGACCTCGCTGCCTGTTCTGGTGGTTGGTGCAATGCTGGACTTGTCCACCTATTCAGCTGAAGCATTTGGATCTTCACTTTGGGGCCCCAGAGGTGGGATCATTGGATGATGGATGGCTTCTCAGTAGATGGGCCATGTAGATCCATGTACAGATACTCATATTCATATACACATTAATATCAACATTATAGCAACTCTTTAATGGACATAATTGTTATCAAGCATATTTACTTTATATAATCAATAATTGTTTTACCTTGTTTGTCACATTGAACACTTTGTAATTCTCCATGGGTAATTGTACCCAAAATGTTTGTAACCCTTTTACTAATAAAGGTTATTTTTGAAAAAAAAAAAAAAAACAAACATTTAATAATTTCTTTCGACTCGATGATTGATAGAACTGTATAAATCTAGTTCTAATGAGCAAGAATTATTATCAGAGTTAATATTATATTTTCTACGTAAGGCAAATAGAACAATGGAGTTTATCAAGTCGAAAGATTATTGGCATATAATTAAAATAACCACATTAATAAATTACACAAATATATATATATATATATATATAATATAATAAATGAACCGCCAAGTAAGAAAAGAAAAAGTTTAAAGACTAGAGGTTGAGAGAACTACGATATAAATTTACAGTAGCATGAATAAAAGGTTTTATAAAGATTATTAAAAAAACTAAGGGTAAAAGTTCGGAAATGGCCAGAAAGCTTTGTCCATTATGGAAATATATTACCCATTTCTTCCAGGGCTGGATCCTTAGGTTACACATCCGAGTTGGTAAAAAAATGTAGGCACCATTTGATTGACTACTTGAACAGCATTTTCACTTGATTTTAGCAGCATGATTTATCCGGAAATGAATTCAGCAGCTCCATAAAAGATTTATAGGGGATTTCAGTAACAATAGCCAGATTCCTGATGTTTAGCCCCTTACCAATGATAGGAACACTTTTTGAATTCATGATTTTGAACAGCACATAATTTACTGGCACTTTTCTACAACAAAGATGGCCTTTTTTTTCTCCAAACTTTTCAGAGCTATATATCTGTCCTCTGATGCCTTTAGTCGCTTGCTAGCGCTTCTTTCATTATCAATGTTTTTAGATTTACTGGTTGTTTTTAGATACATTCTTTCGATAAGGCTTTCAAACTCATTAACTTGAATTCATTTTCTAATTAGAAAATGAATTCATAAAATCAGAAAATGATTTTAATTAGGAAATCCTTATCTTTTTTTCTAATTAATAAAACTTTAACTGTTATTTTTGGAAAGAGAAAATCTGAAAGCTTATCGAAAGAATGTAGCTTTTAATCAGTAAAACTTTAACAAATTATTTAAAAATAAAATCAAACATTCCCGACGCAGAAACTTTTAAACAATTATATATATTTAAATATTTACAAATATATACGCACAATCCACACAGTTATAATAAATAAATTCATGAATAAATCTATCATGAATTTATTAATAGAATTGATCAATTTAAATTTGAAACTAATTAATTTTAATATGCATTTATGAAATAAGTTATTCTTTATGGAAATTAGCGTGGATTGAATGTATAAAGCCCCATTGCATCAGAAATTTAATGTTAGTACTAGGGTTTGAAGTGGGCTTATGGCTAGATGTTATGAAGCTAGGCTTAAACTCAGATCCGAATGCTTCATTTCTTTCCACTTCAAAAAAAAAACAATGAAAAAAATCTCTTTACTTATATATGATACATTTGCATAAGTGTAATCGACTAATTGGTAGGCTCTGGGAGAACAGCATTAATGTGACTATCATCTGTATAAACTATAAAATTTATACATGTCTCATTGCGATCATTTTTTAAAAATATTATCTAGCTTGAAATAGGTCCGTTAATCAAGTCTCATTTTTCAAGTCTCATTTTTCTTATGGTCATGTCAGTCGTTTGTCTGTATATATGTATCTGTCTCTACATTTAATGTTTATACTATTGTTTCCCTGGATCAGGTGGCACATATGGTTTTAACTGTCTGGCATTGTAAACCCCCTGGAGTCCCATTCCCTTTAGCAAAAATGCACTGTCATGGCAATCCTTTATTATTTCATATGTCCCACTGAATAATGGGAAGAATTTTTGAATTATTTCTTGGGGGAATTACTAGTTCATGGTGATTTTAACCAAACTTGATCCCCAACTTTAAAATAGTAATGTTGCACCCTACTTCTTTTTATTCGACTCTGAGCCATCTGCGCTAGCTGCTTTCTGGCCATATCTTGGTCAGTTATTGGATTAATACATATTTCATCTTTTGGTAATATATAAGAAAAAAATGGCCTGACATGTCTGCCCATAGTGAAGTCGTGTAGGTGCGAAACCCGTTGACTCATTCATTGTATTATTAATGCAGTCCATTACATTTATAACTTTATCCACCCACCTTCGATGATCTGTAGGTAAGGACTCATGAAACAGTTGTCTAATTTTTCTCATAACTCTTTCACTTGAGTTGAACTGCGGGTTTCTAATTAATGTCAAAGGATGATTTGCCTTTTGTTTTTTATCCAATTCTTCCACTCTTTTGAGGTGAACCTTGAGCCGTGAACTGATAATAGGGTCTCAGGCTTACCTCACAAAACAGTTCACTAATTTCTCTCATAACTCTGTCCCATGGGTTGGACTGCAGGTTTCTAATTGATGTCAGAGGATGATTTACCTTTTGTTTTTTATTCAATTCTTCCACTCTTTTGAGGAGAATGCTGAGCCATGATCTGATAATATGGTCTCAGGCTTACCTACCTCAGAAAATTGCTTATCCTGAAGGACCCATATGGCATTTCATAAATTGATGGTTCAAATTGGGTAAATTTGAACATACTTTGAAAAAATATCATATGTGACAAGCAAGCATTGAAAGCAAAGGCAAAACTCTCCATACAGTATTGCCACCATGTGCCAAACAGAGTAATCAATGGATGCCAGAAGGCTTGTGCATAAAATCCCTATCTAGTGCCTACTCATCAAATATCCCCAGACTAGTTTCAGGCTTGTGGCCATCACCAGTGAGGAGCCTTGGATCTGAGAGCACTGCACCTAAATCTTACCATCTAATACAACCCTCCAGCAGCCACCTTTTAACTCTACTTTACTACAAAACTATGAGAATGAAATTGAAAACATTGTTAATATCTTCAATCTAAACTCAATACCTTATATAGTCATATGGGTCTGAACTCAATTAAGCACCCATACATTTTGGTGTCTTTGGCTCTTAAACAACCATAGCCACCACTATCCTATTAGGCATGGTTGGTGTTAAACCACTAAACATCACATGATCACCATCTCTATACAAGAACATAATTTGTTGTAAACAAAGGCAAAACTCTCCATACAGTAGTGCCACCCTGAGCCAAACAGAGTAATAAATGAATGCTAGAAGGCTTGTGCATAAAATCTCTATCTAGTGCCTACTCATCCAATATCCCCAGACTAGTTTCTGGCACTACTGTATGGAGAGTTTTGCCTTTGTTTACAACAAATTATGTGCAAGTATAGAGATGGTGATCATGTGATGTTTAGTATTTTAACACCAATCCTGCCTAATAGGATAGTGGTGGCTATGGTTGTTTAAGAACCAAAGACACCAAAATGTATGGTGGCTGAATTGTGTTCAGACCCATATGACTATATAAGCTATTGAGCTTAGATTGAAAATATTAACAATGTTTTCAATTTCATTCTCATAGTTTTGTAGTAAAGTAGAGTTAAAAGGTGGCTGTTGTAGGGTTGCATTAGATCCTAAGATCTAGGCGCAGTACTCTTAGATCCAAGGCTCCACACTGATGATGGCCACAAGCCGAAAATTAGTCTGGGGATATTGGATGAGAAGGCACTAGATAGGGATTTTATGCACAAGCCTTCCAGCTTCCATTGATTACTCTGTTTGGCACAAGGTGGCACTACTGTATGGATAGTTTTGCTTTGTTTATAACAAATTATGTGCTAGTATAGAGATGGTGATCATGTGATGTTTAGTGGTTTAACCCCAATCCTGCCTAATAGGATAGTGGTGGCCATGGTTGTTTAAGATCCAAAGACACCAAAATGTATGGGTGCTGAATTGAGTTCAGACCCATATGACTATAGTTATTGAGCTTAGATTGAAGATGTTTTCAATTTCATTCTCATAGTTTTGTAGTAGAGTT